>PVKE010001117.1:0-109130 GCA_004027555.1 Craseonycteris thonglongyai
GGGAGAGGGCGCGTTCCATGGCGACGGGGAGCGCTCGGGCGCGGGCTCCTCGCGCGGATCCCGGCCCCGGGCGCCTTTCCGCGGGCACCGCAGCCCGGCTGCGGCGTGAGCCCCGGAGGACGGCTCCCCCTGCTCCCTGGGTGACGCACGGAGAACCCGAGCCCAGGTGAGTCACCTGCCAGGAAGGCAACGCGCGGTGCGGACGCACGCGGAAGGGGTGTCGGGGACGTCCCGGGGCTGGAGAGTGGAGGAAGCAGTGGACTCCAGCGTGGGCCTGCCCTTTCCGAGCAGGGCCGAGGGAGTAGACCAGACGCCCCAGGTGTGCGGCGAAGGTGTGCCACCCGACCCAGCACCCGCTCCAGCCTGCAGGCCGCGCCGGGTCCCGCCCCCTTGGACTGAACCCCGAGCCGCGGCGCCGGGTGGGCGGGACCGGCTGTCCCTCCACCTGCCGGTGGGCAGAGCGGCGAGCCGGGCACCGAGCGGGCTCGACTCCGGGCAGCACCGGAGCGGACTGGGCAGCAGTGGGCGCTCGCGGTCCTCCTCTGCCCAACGCGCTCTCCCTCAGGGCCCAGCCTCCTGCGTCCCCTCCCCCTGCTCCTCCTCCTGCTCCTCCCTCCGCGGGACTCGTCGCCGAGCCTCCCGCCTGCAAAGTCCCCGGCGCGCGCCACCAGCCGCCGCCACTCCTGGGTCCCCGGGTGCCCGCGCCCCTGCTCTCCCGCCTGTCCCCGGACGTCCCGAAGCTCGCTCCGCCGGCCGTCGGTGCCCCGCGGCGCTGCCCATGGCCCAGCCCGAGAGCCGACTTCGGGCGCCGGACCGGCTGCACCTCGGGGCGGCTCAGGTGAGTGCGGGGCGGGAGCCGTCAGGCTCGGGAGGAGCCCCGACCTGGCGTCCCCCCGACTTGGGGCAAGCGCGGAGCCCAAGGTGAGTCCGGGCTGCAGCGAGGGGAGTGGATGTCGGGGGACAAGGAAGGAGAGCGCGGGCGTGTTTTCTCACCCTCCTCACCCCTGCCTTGGCCCCTCAGCTCTGCAAGTCCCGAGAGGCTGCTTCTGTTCCCTTTCTTTCCTTTTTAGCCGCCGGGTACCCGGGTTTGTGACGCTTGGTGGATGGGATGTTCCCCCAGCGGAGGCGGAGGTTCGCTCCGGTCCTGCGCGCGTCCCTCGCACGGTGCCGGGTAGCAGGAGCGCAGCAAGCGGCCGAGCCCGGGGCCCGCTCGGCCTGGGAACTGGGGCGGGGACGCGGTCAGCAGAAAGTCCGTGGGTCCAGGGAGCTTCCAGGGCGCTTAGCCTCTGCATTCTGCTGGGAGAGGTGACGGGGCATCTCCCGGGGGCGGCGATGCTGGGGAGGAGAGGGGCTGAGCCGACAGGCCAAACAGCAAGTCGCCTCTTTCTCCAAATGCCAATGATACACGGTTCTGCTTGCTTCCTGTTACTTTTTACTTTTTTTTTTTTTTTCCTGCCTCTTTTTCTATGTCCAGCACCATGGGTGGCGGCAGCGGTTGAAGTTGAAGGGAGGCAGGGCGCCAACCCCCGGTGGGAACCCATACCCCCCAGCTCAGAACGAGGGGCGCCCTCAAGGAGCCTGGCGCCCCCAGGTGCGCTCGCTGAGCCGGGAGGCAGACCGCGCGCTGCGGCTGCTCCCCGTTCGGGCGCCACCTGCCCCGGGAGCCGGCTTGGAGAGCCCTGGAGGGATTGGAGGCGCGGTGGAATCTGGAGCCGGGGTGCCGGGCCCCGGGGTGTGGGGTGTTCTGGGCTCGGCCCTGTGGGTCTTACACCGCCACCCCGGCCCTGCTCTCGCGAAGGGGCTGCATCCCTCCTCCGCACCCCACTTTGCAGAACTCGTCGTATCCTTGCCTTGCCTTGCACGAGTCTCGCTCCTCCCCCAGCGCTATGGGCCGACTATTTTTACCCGCTGACTTGTATGTACCGAGATGCCTTCGGGGGGCTTCTGGCGAGGCGAGCCCAAATCCCGTCTTCGCACTGCGCTCGCAGAAGCGGTCCCCGGCTGGCAGGGCGCAGCGCGCCCGCTCCTCCTCGTCAGGCCAGAGCTGCAGACGCCTCGCTGCTGGCGGCTCAGCGGCGCCGCCCGCCGGGGGAGCCGGTCCCGGGGCGAGTCCAGCGCCCGGGCTGGTGCCCCGCCGGCTTCTGTGGCCGCCGCCGCCCATGGGCACGCAGGATCCTCTGGGTTGCCCTCGTGCGTTCTCACTTTGCAGGCAAACCTCACCTTATTTTGTTGGAACGCAATTACCAACTTCCCCTCAAGGGTTAATTCCAGGAATTCCGTCTTTTAAAAAAAGGAGGGCGAGAGAACCCAACTTCTGTCTCCTTGCGTTTCTAAAGCCCACCCTTTGGCGTTGGGAATTATTTTGCTTTCTGTTCTCCGTAACAGTTGGGAGCAATTACAATAAGCCTGACCTAGTGAGATTCCAGGAGATGAAGGCTTCGGCTGCAAATCCTCGCGTTACTCTGTATTTCCAGTGCTGGGAGGTGTTTTTCCCCCATAGGATTGCAGGAATAACATGGAAATAGACCATTGTGTTACATAAGGCTTTCTCCAGCCAGGGGCAGAAAAAGAATGGCTTCTAAAGGAGCCTTTCCAGGCGGCAGTGGGTCCCTCTAACTCAGCTAAGTTTGACAAGCGTGACAACTTTGTGACTAAGCACTCTTGAGTCAAAACAGGGCAGTAGCATCAGATGAGGGCCCCTTAGTGGGGTTTCTTGAGCATTTTTCTGGGCTACGGATCTAGGCCGAAGCTGCCCAGTGTACAATGCACCAGTGCACTGTAGCTTTAAGATGGGAGATTCTTTTCACCTCTCCTCTCCTCTCCTCTCCTCTCCTCTCCTCTCTTCTCCCTTTCTCTTCTCTCCCCTGCCCTCCCCTTCCTTCCTCTGCTCTCCTCCTCCCTCTTGGGAAACTGGTGAGAAAGTGGTACCCTGACCGTGCAGGCGGGATCAGGGAAAGCCCAGGGCTCTTAGCTCTGTGGTTGGTGGGCCTAGAAGGGAGCACACAGTCCTGTGGTCTCACGGAGGCTTTGCACAGTGTAGCTGCCCAGAACCTTTTGCTTGGACTCTACAATAGAGTTGGGGCTTGTGCTTCTGTCGTCAAAAGAAGAACTTCTCTTCCTGGAAAAGTCCCCAAAGCTCGTTGAAAAGCAATGGAAGCTTTTCTGGAATTAAAATGTGATGGTAACGAGACAGGGGCAAGGCAGATAACTAGTAACTCGCTGGTGTCAAGTGGATGGATCGGTGCCCGCAGCCTTTCCCAGTCCGCACCTACCACCCGCACTGGCACGTGCCCGCCCTGAGCACCGAGTCATGTTGTCCGTGGAGGCCCGAGTTTGGGGGGAGGGCAGTAAACTATATGGGTGTCGTGATGGAACTGAGTCTGTACCCAGGCTGTGCCTCTAAGCCAGGCTCCTTGCGTGAGAGAGTCTTGGAGGACTGAGGACATACCGCTTTCCAGCTGCTGGCTGCAAAACGCGGTAACTTTCCAGCGAGTGTGTAAAGTTGTACTTTTCCAGCTGGTGTTGGAAGAGACCCCACGACTTTGCTGTAAGTACCTGCCTTCAAACCCCATGAATGACCCAGTGCTTTCTAAATCTGTAGCTGCCCTTTGCCAGTGGGGGAGGGGCGAGGGTACTCGCTGGATTTGGGGTTCGCTTCTTTGCCCAGCACCTCAAGCAAATGGTTTTTCCCCTTTCGGCGCCTCTAGTTCTTCCTCTGCAACGTAGAGGTTGGAAGATTATCGTGAGAACGTGTACATGAAGAGCATTTGGCAATTCTAAAACATTGACAAAAATGTATGGGGCTACTTAATTTGTCTGTTTTAATGTTCATGGTAATGGTAGAGTGGTGTGTGGGTGTGTGGGTGTGCACATTCAACAGCGAACGAGGGAAAGGATTTCACGTAATGGGCCAGTATCGCCTTGTGACCACTCCACCTGAAATCCACCAACACCAGGCCTCGCTGCTTCTCGGAACCATGATAGTTTCTTGGTTTTTAGGGTCAGCGTTAAATTTTCAGTTTTGTTTTTGTTTCGTTTTTTCTTTTTAACTTAATGCGTTTTATGTGTCTTAAGACAGTTCATTTTGGGAGGAAGGGCCTGCCTAATTGATTAATCAAAACTAGAAGGAAAGTTGCAGATAAGTGTATATGTCAGTTGGGGGAAAGCGTTACCTGATCAGCTTCCGGGTCTCCCTTGTCTAAATCTGCCATCAGCATAAAGCCTTGGCTCTCTCTTGCATTTTTGTTGTTGTTCAGGAGTTGCCTGGCACTTAATAGATGCTTGCTATGCATTTGGGAAATAAGGAACAAATGATTGAGCCGAATCTTCACAGCCACCTGATCACAGGCAGATGGCATCCTTTCTGTTTTAAAGGTTTGGGATCTGCAGAATGGAAAAGTTAGTTAATTTTCCTAAGGTACCAAGATTCCTTACTGGAGTTCAGGTCTGTCTGTCCTCCTTGTGCTCTGCTGTGTTGGACCACCCCCTCCCTCCTCCTCCCACTCAGAATCCGCCTCACCCATGGGCACTTTTCCATTTTGAAAGTCGCCCAGCAACTGAACAGCCTTCTGATTTGGGAGAAACAACCCTCTAGGGGGGTTGTTTGGAAGGGAGGACTCTTTCTTCTTGCCCGTGGGACCTGAACTTAGGGTTTAGTTGATCCTACTTGAGACCTGAAATCTTAAGGGACAAGATAAAGGACACAACGACAGCTGAGTGTTTATTCACCACCGTGGTCATGAATGCAGTGGCGTGCACTGCCGCACGGATGTCCCAGAAGCACAGTGCCCGTGGCACGATCCTGACGTGTCCCTGGTGCCTGGGTCCCCAAGCCTGGCCTTCCCGCTTCTCATCAGCTCCTATCAGGGTAACACATCATCTCCAACTGAACCCCCTTCCTCTCCGGGCCAGCCTGAACTGGGACCAGCCCTGCCTCCAGCATGAAGCATGCTCAGCGTCTTCTACCCACAGGGGTTCCGTTCCCGGCTTTCTCAGGCCATGAGCGCAATACTTACTGGGCCATAATTTGTCAACAGTTATGTGGAACCACGAGAGTTCTAGAAAAATGAGCCCATTATTCTTCTCCGGGATGGCCTGACCATAACAGAAATAGATCCCAGTGGGCATCTTTGCTATTTTTTCTCTCCAGGCCACATGCTTTCTGGTAGCTTTCCAGCAGGGGTCGCAAAGAATGGGTTCTGTGGCCACACAAGTAAGGTCTCAGGCCCTGGGGTTGCCAGGGGGACCTCAGGCCCAGTCTGGCCAGATGGTTTTTTCCTTTTTCTTTTTCAAGAGTGGCAGTAAGTTCACAATCTTATTTAGAATCTACTGATGTTTAAGTGCCCGCAGCTAATTTCAAGTAATATCATGTGGGCCAAACACAAGATTTCTGTGGGGAGGCCTCGGGTCTGTCCCAGCCTTAGGCCTCTGAGGGTTTATGATTGCTGGTGTCTGGGGACAGAGAAGAAATTGGTTGCAATATGATGCCCAGTGAAAGCGGGTACCCAGAGTGTGGGGGCGTAGGCAGATCTGGAGTGGAATGCGTGGCCATGAGCAGACCTGCACGTGTGCGGAATGTCTGTGCCCTTCCTTTTCCTGGGCCTAGGGAGCGCTGACGCCATGCACGTGTACTCCTACATGTTGGTTGAGTTCCAAATGTGTACCGAGTGACATCCTGCTCACTGGTGACACGGAACAGACAGCAACAGGACATCCTTAGCCCTGTGCTTGTCTTCCAGTGGATGGGACAGACAGCAGTGATGTAGCTAAGTACCATCTATCCTGTGTTAGACTGTGACGTCCCAAGGGTCAGAAGCAATCAGGAAGGCTGTAGAAAATGTCAGGGTGCTGGGGTGAAACCTGAGTTAAGAAACCAGGGATATTCAAGTTCAGTCTCTGATTTAACATAACCAGACTCAAGTTTCCTTGTCCAACATAAAAGATTTTGGGATGTTTGAGTTTGGACCCTTGGTTATACTCTGCATGTTGCTATTATGGGTAAACCCCAGGTAAGCGACTGTACTCTTAACTTTAATGAACTTGATGATTGAGCACATTTACTGAGCATCCACCACGTGCCAGGATCTGGAGTAAGTAATGGAATACGTTAGTGAACAAAACTAATTGAGGGCCAGTCCTCATGGAAATCACACACCAGCATGGAAGGCATTAATACACGGTGACGAAAGAGCAGATAATTAATGTGAGAGAGGGGTGTGGAAGGCCGTTTTCATTCAGCATCTTTCTCATCGAGCATCTGACACGTGCCAGGCTCAGCTTCAGTCTGTGCAGCTCCACCCACACGAAGCCTGGACCCCATCACCAGTGCAGATTCTTGGAAGTTTTCATTTCTTTATCTGGCAAAGACGTTTTGTATTATCACCCAACTTCATTTTGTATCACAAAAGCAGTATTTGAAAAATGTGTTCCAAGTGTGGAACGTACCTGTGCCCTGGAAACTCTGACGCACCTGCCTCAGATCTGCCCCCGGCTTGGATACTGAGTGCTCTGCAGCGCCCTTGGGCACAGGAACAACTGTGGTTCTTGTGCTTGGGGAGCTTGGCGTGTAGTGCGGCAGTCAGATAGATGGGCATGCTTTCACGTGTGAGGGGCCAGTGCGTGCGTCATTAGGCAGGCCTTTCTCGGAGAACACTTCTTCCCTCATGGCACGACTTTGTTCCACAGCATGATGTTGTCACAATAGTGTTTCTCTGGACCCGTCTCGTCACGTCATCGGCCCCCTTGCTTAATATGTCTCATCCCCCATCAGCTCATGTGCCCGATGAAAGAAGGCACCTGGGGGTGGACTTTTGCTTCTCCCGCCTGTGTCTGAAACACTGTGTTTGTTTCCAAGGGGTTGCTCAGAAAATAAACCAAAGGCAGCATGTCTGCCTGGGGACTGGGGGAAAGCTTCATGGGGGAAGACAGTTAAGGAACGAGAGAGGCAAGGAGAGAAGAGCCAAAAAGGGGAGATCAGAGGTAACCCCTGTGTGGCCCCTGAGCCCTCGCTGAGAACGCACGCATCCATTTAAGGGATCCCCAGTGCAGACGGCCCAGGTGAATGGGAATCACTGGCAGGTCAGCGCACGCCCTTAGCTGAGCTGATCCAGCAAGTTCACTCTGCTACGTAATGAGTGAACCCAATTAAAGAAGAGTATTTTTAAAAATGGAAAAGAAAAGAGCGACAGCGATAATCCCTTACTTTTATGTACTAGGATCATGCGCACTGTGTTCCTTTTCTCCTGGACCCGGCCCTTCATGGGAAATAGGCTCTTTTAGCATCTTCATTTTATGTTTAAGGAAGCTGAGGTCTGGAAGTATAGCAGCTTTGCTGAGACCCTCAGGACGAAGGCGCAGACCCGGGGCCAGGGCCACGACACTCCACGTGCAGAAAGCAGGTGGCTCACGGGGGAGACTTATATCCCTGGAGGGCTGAGTGGCCCACATTTTCTATAAGCGAAGGAGTATATTTAGATTTAAAACATTGGCGCTTGTCTCCTTTTGTGCGTCAAGAACTTCCATTTCAGCACTTTCTGGGATGCAGTTTGCGTCTTGTTGAATGTCCCCACGAATTCCTGCAGATGAGGGACACTGTGCAGTAGGTGGTTTTATGTAAATGTCCTCGCTCTTTAGTTCAGGAGCGCAAATCAGAGAGGCCTGTATCAGCAGTTAAAATACAGCAGGAGAAAGGTGATTGCCGATGCAGCTGAAATGAAAAGACAGGCGCGCTGCGCTCAGAAAAAATAAATACTTGGGTGGCACGGGTGAGGGGAGGGGGCAGTGGCTGGGAGCCTGCTCTGCAAAACTGCTTGTACTCCGCCTCAGTTGTATCTCACACCAGATTTTCCCCAGCGTCCTGGGAAGGGAGGGAGGGAGAAGGTGTCGGTTACAGATTTCCAGGGGATTTGATTCTGGAGTTATTGGAGTTATTCTGTGTTGGGAAGAGCAAGACTTCTGAAGTCACATCTGTTTGAATTTCTGATCTCCTGCCTACTGATTGGATCATCCTGAGAAATAGACCATTTTTCTGGGCCTCAGCTTGTTTTTTGTTTTTTCTCCTTTTTTTTTCTTCTATGTTCTAATGAGGATTACAGGAGTTTGCCAGTATAAAATGCCAAGCATAATGCTCCAGAAAACTTAACCTTCTTGTGTAGAATTGCCAGATTTACCAAATGGAAAGCCAGGGCAAACCAGTCACATCTGAATTTCAGATAAACAGAGACTGTTTTAGGAGAGGTATATCCCAGGCGCTAAATATGAAGAAACTGATTTGTTTCTCTGAAGTTTAAATGGCTCTGGAACATCCCTGTTTTTGCAGGGACATTCCTGAGTAATCCCTTTGGTATAAAAAAAAAAAAGTTCTAGAAACCTAGGAAGTTGGAGAGCGCAGAGTTCAGGAATCAGGAAGCTGAAATGACTTGGCCAGGGTGTGGTACATGGAGACAGGGAGAGGTTGTTCGCTCCGGTGAGCTGCATAATGGATCAAACCAAGGCAAGCTCACTTATTTAGCTGCAAGAAGCAAAAGAACAGTGGCCCAACCCAGGTCTCTCAGTGCGTTTAGTAAGTGAGCCAGGTTCCCCCCGTGTCAGGAAGGCATGCACAGATTAGTCCCAACACCCTTTGGGAGGAAGGTGCTTCATAATAATTTTTTTTTAATATATTTTTATTTATTTTTATTTTTGACAGAGAGAGAGAGAGATACAGAGACAGAGAGAGAACTGAACTGGGGGAGCTCCCAGTTCAGCATATGGTTCCTCACAGGCCGGGGCCGGGATTCGATCCTCGGTCCCCGGCGCTGCAAAGTGAGCGCTCAACCCACCGAGCCATCCCGGCTTCCCCATGTTTCAAACCCATGAGACCACCCGGGCCGTGGTCGGCCCACCAACACTGCACCTTATTCCACAGCAGCGTGGCTCTGAGCTCAGTACGAGGGGCGGGACTTGGCAAGGCTGGGCTCACACCAGCGCTGCCCTGAGCCCCCTGAAGGGGACCCTGTGCTTTGAAAACTCACACCTGCAATCGCTCCCTCCTCCAAAGCTAATAAAATGGTTAGAGAGCCTTTCAGACAGGCCCCTCCCGAGGAGATGACCTCAGGCTATAAACCCAGTCCCAGCTCTCCCCTCAGACTGCAGGAGTGTGTTGTTCTGAGGAAGGCTGTGAAAATGCTGTGTTTCCATTTCAGGTAATAACCTGGTGAGGAACTAAATTAACAAGACCTTTGTTGCCTGTGGACCTTCCAAAGCAGAGTTTTATGTTTTCTTCAATAATGAGCTATGGCTCATGCTCAAGCCATCGGTTTCTGCTGCATATAATATTACTAACACCTCGCTTAACCTGAGCTGCTTCCTAGCAGTGTGTTTCTACGGATTCTGGATCAGAAAAAAGGCACAACTGCCTAATGGTCAGCACACAGGCTTAACCAGCCAGAGGGAGCTGGTGGGAGTCCAGTTGACCATTTCTCAGCCAGGCAGGAGGAGGTGAGTCACTTCTCACTGTTGAACCTCAGTTTCCACATCTGCAAAATGGGCATAAATGAAATTATAGCAGAGGATTGCTTAGTGCTCATCTAACAAAGTAAGTTATGTCAAACATTTACGCAGTGCCTCCCACAGAGTCCGCATTTAAAAAAAAAATGATGCTATTAATAAGGTGACAAAAGGAAGCCTTCTAGATTGTCACGTCGCAGACCACACATAGACTGAATCTCATGTATCGTATTCATGAGAGTGTGTGTCTGAATCTTTTTCCTTTTGTTTCTTGACTCTTGATTTGTATAATTCAGTCTAACCTTATGATTTCACTTTCTGGGTCAACAGATTAGAAGCACAATGCAGAAAAGATGGAAGATAGGAAAAGACACAAAAAGTACAGAGAGAGCGGGGAGGGCGGGAGAGAACCTAAGAGAAGAAAACAGAAAAGAAAAGAGAGCCGGAAAACTTAAAAGCAGACCGAAGGATTCGAGGAACGTGGAAATCCAGTGACAATTGGTAGCAGGATAATCTTCCAGAGTCCCTGGTTAAACCCGATACAGTCATTTCAGTGCATGCCACCCCTCTCCCTTTGCCAAGGATTCTCTGGGCCCCAACTTAATGCCCATGACCTTGAGGGAAGGACACAAAGACGGTCAGGGTGAAACGGGATGCAATATGGACCGTGATAGAAACTGTGTTCTTTGATGGCACAAAGTCACAGATAAACACTCAAGACAAGGGAACCCAGTGCCATCTTGTGGAGGGATTGGCCATGGTGCCCCCCCCTCGCTGTCCTCTTATTTCCAGGGGGTTTGTTTCTTTTGGTTTGGGTTTAAATTTCCACCGACTGATCCTCAGCTCTTGCTAAGTAGAGCGTAGTAAGGGCTGACCTCTTCGGCCCGCCTCCGCTCTGTGGAGTGCTGACCGCTGGCCTCCGCCTGGCCTGGGAGCCCCCGCCTTGTGCACGTCGCCGGAACCCACCACTTCGGGGCCGAGCGCCCCACCCGCCTCTGTCTTCCAGGCTGGACTGTCCTTGGGGCCAGGACAGCCCACAGTTTACGGTGACTCCGCACTGAGAACGCCCCTGGCCCTGGCAGGCCATGTGTTAAATGGAGGTATTGGACCTGGAGGAAGTTGCCTTACCTGTTAGAAGGAATCACACTTCCTCGTGGACTTTTACTGTAAGGATCGTATTGTACAGGGGACATCAAACACCCCTTCGAGAGGCTGCTCCTGAGTTCGTGTCCATAAAGGGGTGCAAAGGAGTAGTCTTCGCTTGTCCCTCTGATGAGGCTGATTCTGTTTGAGAAGCAGATCACGAATGTCATGAGGGATCGAGCTGCGTCTCCTCATCCAGCCCTCCCCGCCCACCTGGCCTATCCCTGGGCCCGGTGAGAGGGCCCGGTGCCCCCAGCAGCCCCCGTAACCTCTGCTCCATCTCAGGAGAAGGGCAAGGTCAGGGGCTGTTTTCTCCATCAGGGAAGCTAGTCTTTCTCAACAGCCTGCACAGAATTGTCCCCGTGGGCCCCATTAGCCCAAAACTTGGTCACGTGCCCACAAGCAAAAACTGCAAAAGAGGAAACTGAGGCACACGGGCAATCAAATACAGTTGCCCCAAACTGATCCCTCTTGCCTTTGAGCAACAACCGATGCGTGTTTCTACGTGGCCGTCGGAGACTGATCCTGCTCGGCTGCGTAAAGCCTCTCTGATTGCTGTCTTCAGCTGCACCACGCGTCCTGTATTCTGGTTTTGCTTTTTTTTCTCCCCCAGATTCCTGACATTTGCAACCACTTGCAATCTGCAATAGTTCTTCATGTTAATCTCTCCCCCTGACCTGAGCGAACTCTGTGAAACAACCAGGTCCCTGTCCCCTAATGCAGAATGTCCCATGGGTCCCCATTCTTTGCAGAATTAACGTTTAGATGCAGGACTCTTAAACATCGGGACAGATCTGGGCCCAGACACGTCACCTCAGCTCTCTCAAAACCTCAGGTGCTGTGTGGTTTTTCATTATTATTTTATACACTTATTTAGTTAATGTTGCATCTGTTTCAGTAGGTTACAATAGGAGGGTGGGGATGTGGCCTAGGGTGTCCAAACCTGGATCAAACCTGAACCCCAACCCCTGGCGAACAACTGGCACCCAAGACATGACCGGTGAATGAGACAACGAAGGGGCCCAGGATCTTCAGCTTCATCAGGTTGTCAGGACTAAACGTGGGGATTCACACAGAGCGTTCCTCGAAGCCCGCTCTCCTTCGGACGTTTTGTTTTCCGTAGTAAAAGTGATGATGAGATCCAGGTCCTGCCACTGGCGGCCACATCCTCATCTTTCACACGTCATCCCTCCCGTCCTCTGTTCTAGACACACACCTCATAACCTCATATTCTGAGCTTACAACCTCTGCCTGTTGTTCCCGAGAGAAATCCAGAACGTGGACACGCCCACCCTTTACACACTGCTCCCCCTTGAATCCCAGCCCCCCATGCCCCTTGTCATCAGGTCCAGACTAACATTCTTTCCAGGCTGTCTGGGAAGCTCTCCCAACCCACCCGCTCGCCAGCCCATAATAAAGACTCGTGTGTGGGGTGGCAGCAGGATCTCAATCTTCAGGGCACCTAACGGCCGTACTTTCCTCTTATTGGACGGTCAGCGTGGCCCTGTGACTTGCTGTGGCTGTGACAGGGGAAGTGTGCCCCATCTGGCCTGCCGCTCAGAGAGCACTTCTGCTTTCTGCATTCTCTCTTTCCCTCTGGCCTGGTGGCCTGATGGCAGGTGTCTGTCTTTCTGGGTCTCAGAGACTTGGCGAGCAGAGTCCGGCCGCCACCGCGTGTGGGACAGGCAGCCAGAGGCAGGGGGCACTGACGCGTGCGTGTTGGTCTCAGCTTGGCCGAGTGTGGCTTCCTCAGTTGTCCCGGAGCGTGCTCCTGACCGCACAGGAGGTGACGTGAGGTTGCCTGCTGGCGTGGCTGTGTCCCTCGGGACACAACTCCCCCAGAGAGAAGGACAAACCACTGCTCCGGGAGCTTCGCCCCCCCAGCCCGGTGCCCAATCCAGGATTTTTAGAGCGAGTCCCCCAGAGCAATATGGATTTATGTGGTGAGGCGGCGGAGGTCTCAGGTCCCGGGAGCTGGGAAGTGAAAGTGCCATCGTTACAAATAGAAGTATCAGTTTTCAATGGAAGGAGAATGATTCAGTTCAGGTTTCTTGAGCTCAAGTGGGCAGGTGTCCTTTGTCACCCCCCAAAGTGACCTGAGAAAATGTCCTCTGGGTAAGGCAGTGCCACCTGGCACTCTGTGCTTCCCAAACTGATGGTGACCCTGTGTGCAGCTGCTGCCGCCAGCCTTGCAGGGCCCTGTGAGGGGGCCCCTGGCAAACGTGCAGGCTCGGAGGGGCAGCCCACCTTGGCCTGCTCTGATCCCCGTCCCCCGTCTCCAGCCGAAGCAGCAGGAGGGCTCTGGTGCTCGTCCAGCCATTGGTTGGGATTCCAGTCCCACCGGCCACAGGCCCTGCTGAGCTAAACAGTCCCGTGTCCAGAAGTGCCTTCCCTGCTGCCTTTTCTTACCTGCACAGTTCTTACGATGCTCTGCTAAAGAGGGGACAGAGGCTAGTTACTGCCGAAGAGCTGCCCCCTAAAAACCCGAGATCCAGAGCCACTCTATGCTTTGCGTTCTGTTGTTCTGTTGTGTTTGTTTTTGTTTTTTGTCCTCTAGCTTTCTGTATAACTCCAATACTCAAAATGTTCTGCTTTCCGTGAAAAATGCTTTTTTTCCCTACTTGTCAAGTTTTTGAATGATTCAGTTTCTTGTCACAATTATTTTAGCAGTCTAGCTGTTATAGCATCTAAATCATTGCAATTATTGACCTCTTATTTTTTCTCTTCCACATAATACAATCAGGCTACTGTTGATTAAGCTAATGTTATTGAGCTCCTATCTATTGAGTGTCTACCCTGTGTGAGGTTGGCTAAGATTTTCTTATTTTGTCTGGAATATTTAATTAATTCTTATAGACACTCAACAAGGTAGGAAGTATTCCCTTTCTTTGGATGGGGAAACTGAGGCTCAGAGAGCAACTTAGCTTTTCTACGGGCAAGTAATTAAGCCAGGATGTAAACCTTCAGAGATCTGAACTCACTTGCTTTGCTCTTCCCACACCATTATTTTTCTGTTTATATACTGTAGGCTAGACTCCAGTTAAAAGTGTTGAACTTGGCTTTTGTCCTCTCCAGACCTCTGACTGTTTCTCAGGTGTCCTTCTCCATGAAATATGTCACTAACTTCCTCTTCCTGGCCTGTCAGCTACTAAAATAGTATCTATTCCATAACTTCCTTCATTTCATTGGGCGGAAAGTATTTGTTTCCATATCCACCTTTCCCCTTCCATGGTGGGCTCCTTGGGGCTGGGAGGGGGCCCGCCTTCTTCCTGTGTCCCTGGACAGTGCGGGGAGATGACCTGCACGCAGGACGCCTGGCATCTGTGTCCCGGGTGAATGACAGGTACTCCTGGGTAGTGTCTGAGGGGAGAAGGAGGATGATAACCCTAAGAAGAAACCTTCGTGGAATTCGGTTTTATGACTCACAGTGTTGAACATCTTTCTCCCTACGAACCTAAGCATTTGAAGAAAAATTATGGAAAGCCAACCCCCAAATCTCAGCACAGTCTTCACAGCCTCGTTTCACTCAAAGCATCGTTCTATGGCCAAACCTTTTCAGTGGCATGTTGGACACTAGTGAGCCTGCTCCTCTGGGGCCAGTCTGGAGTCCAAAGCCCAGCCTGTTTGCTCATACCAGCTGGTGGGGACGCGGAGGTCGTTGTCAAAGGACAAAAACAGTGGGGCTGCAGTCTGTTGTGTTGTTTCTGTACATCTGGATGCTCATCATCATGGAAGCATCCTATGGGCTGACAAATTGCAGCACCTCTGTGGTAGCTTCCCTAATGTGGCAATGGCCCTGAGAGGGTATGGGGTAGCAAGGAGCCTTGAAAGACCTCAGCCATGTACAGATGCAATATGTGTCGCTCCCTTTAAGCCATGAAATGTTAGACTGATGTCGGCACAAGTGAAACAACTGTATGGTTTCCTTTCAACAGTAATGGGGTTTTTTTTTTAATTTTGGATAATGTAATAGTATCTTGCCATGACAGACACATATGTTTCTTAATTCTCTAAAGCCTTCGCATGTTAGATATGAGAGGGTAGGTGAGGTTAGAAATAATGACTCAATTGTTTCCCTTTGTGAAAAAGTTTTAGAGCCTTTCTGCTCTTGGCCAAGGTCACAGAGAGGTCAGGCAGGACTTGGGAGTGGGCCCCAGCTCCCGGCTCCCAGCTCAGCAGCCTGTTCACTCTTATTCATGGGCCCTTCCCAGCAAAGATGACTTTGTAGAGATGCATTTCATGTACCTGGAAGGATCTGTGTTAGCGATATTGGTTAGCTGGATGTGGCCTAATCAGCTAGCTACAACAATAGAAAACCGCGATCCGACAGTGATGATGATGGCATTGGGGGGCAGTTTTCTGCATGCCAGGCCCTCTTCTTAACATTTCACATAGTAATAGCTCCTTTCATTCTCATGATACTCCTGAGAAGTCGGTCCTGCTACCATCCCTACCTTTTAGGTGAGAAAACCAGGCACACTGAGGTCACATGACTTGCCCTTGGCCATCTGGAGGGAGTGAGGGATAGAGCAGGGATTCGAATCCATCTTCTCATCTATCAACCTCGCCTTCTGAGCTCTTGTCATTCACCTGGATGATTCCTGAATGTGTCCCCCGATGCCTGCCCATTTCAAATACTTTAAATAATAATAATATTTTCAAAGTATACAATATAAGTCATTTCGCATCAGCATTCAGAAAGAATGGGCAATCGGGCCGGCCATGATTTCACTGAACATAAAGTATGATAGTTAACCTGAAGATATGGAGATTACTACAAGAGTTAAGGCATCGCAGAGAAGGTTGGGTCAAGTGGGAGCTTTAGGTGGTATTCTACTGAACAGATTAATTAGCATTGAAAGATTTCAAGATGAGTGAAATAACAAGGCAGGCATTCCTTGTTTAAAGTCAGCGCCTTCTAGACAAGTGTACTCAACCAGAGGCACGTGAAACACGAATGCATTTGGTAGAACCTGGAGCTAAAGGATCAAGGCATTTTCGACAACATGTTTTTAAATGTTTCCATTGAGGGACTGATGGCGTCACGAGTGCATATGAGTACGTGCACGGGGTGGGGAGAAGCTAGGCGCTGCTTTTTGTCCGGTGCTAGCCCGTGCACGGCAGTGGTTTCATTCAGAAAGGAAAAAAACCTGGGCAACGCGAAGTCAGAACCACCGATGGCACCGAACTATGGCCACACCTGTTTCCTGTCAGCTCCCGGCAGGCAGACGCGCGTCTGTCACGGTCCCAGCCCTGGTGCGTTTCACGCTGCGTGTCAATACTAAGGGCTTCGTTACTGAAATGTCAGTTTTGAAACATCAGCTTAAACCAAGGACACACAGAACCAAAAGGGACACCAAACACAAGCTCCTGGGCCAACCCCAGCAGCGGTTGCCACGGTTTCCCGTCCACACGCCCCGACTTGGAGCCTGTCAGGGAGGCTGCTGAGATCCAGCTCCGGACGTCATGTGTCATCCCCTTGCCATCCGTCCTCTCCCTCCACTGTGTTCCTTTTCTTTGATTGCCCTTCCCCTCTTGCAGTTGTCGGCTTGTTCTCTGTATCTGTGGGTCTGGTTTTGTTTTGTTTAGTTTATTCATTGGTTTTGACATTTAGATTTCACATGTAAGTGAGATCAGATGGTATTTGTCTTTCTTAGTCTGACATTTCCTTTAGCGTCATACCCTCTAGGTCCTTCCATGCTGTCACAGATGGCAAGATTCCATTCTTTTTGATGGTTGAGTAATATTCCATCATGCATACGAGGTTTGTCCAGACAGTATCCAGCTGTGTAACCGTTCTCGTTATATGGACAATGGCTGGGTTTTTCCAGACAGCCCTCGTGTGCACACCTCTTCTGTAGCCAATCATCTACTGATGGGCACTTAGGCTGCTTCCGTATCCTGGCTATTGTGCATAATGCTGTGGTGAACATCAGGGTGCATGCATATGTCTTTTCAAATTAGTGCTTCTGTTTTCTTCCAGTGGATCCCCAGGAACTGTCTTGCCAGTTCGTATGGCAGCTCTCTTTTTAATGTTTGAAGAACCTCCATACTGTTTTCCATAGTGGCTGCTCCAATTTACAATCCCACCAGCAGTGTGTGAGGGTTCCTACTTCTCCACGTCCTCGCCAACACTTGTCATTTGTTGATTTTTCCATGACAGCCGTGCTGATGTCTACTGTGTATCTGAACCTCGAGGCGTGGTCCCGCCGGCTCGTGCAGCCCCATGCTCTGCCCCGTCTCCTACTGCCAACCCAGCCCCAGCCGAGTCCCACTCCCACCCAGTCTTCTCCTGCTGCAAACTGCCAGCACGCGTGCCCCGTGGGACTTCCTGCCGCGAAGACCCCATGTCTCTTCCCAGGTTCTGCCCGAACCCCGGTGGCCTTTCCCGGAGGATCCCACCAGGACATCCTCGGTGCTCCCCCATGAGCTCAGCCCCTCTCTGGGCTCTCGTGCAGCTGGTGTGTGTCTGTGCTCACAGCTAACACGGTGGCCGGTTCCCACCCCCCGTGTCTTCACAGGGGCTCCTGCGGACACTGGCTGGATTGTGTCTGCAACCCCAGGAACTCAGTGCAATCTTAGAAGCAGCAGAGGTGCCTTGTAGAAGTCCAAGGGATCACTTATGGGCATCAGTCTTTGCAGACTTGCCTTCAGCCTTATTTCTCCCTGCAAGTCCACCTTACATGCAACAGTACCCACTTATTACATTCATTACAGTCAGGAGTTTTCACTTGAATGTCCATGGTTGAATCTTGAAAAAGCCAAAGTTCAGACCACATGGGACGATCATCTCCGAGAACATCTGCAAAATTGGCAGCAGCTGGCTCTTCAGAAAGACCCCCGTACAGGGCCCCTGGCTGCAGTCCCCGCTGGCGAACCACCTGCATGTGTTGATGTCACCTGCATGAAGCCAGAAGGCCGGTGTGTGCTGGCCCTGGAAGGACTCCACAGCAGAGGCAGACCCAGGCCAACCCGTTCGCTTTACGATGTCTTCCAAGGGCTGTGTAGTAACCCAGGCAGCTGCGATGAAACACCACAGGCTGGGCGGCTTAAGCACCAGCTAACACTTATTTTTCATAGTTCTGGAGTGTGGGAAGTCCAAGTTCAAAACGCCAACAGAATCCATTCTTGCTGGGACCTCTCTCCTGGCTTGTAGATCACTGCCGTCCCCTTGTGTGTTCGTGTGCCATCTCCTCTGGTCCGTCTTCCTCTTCTTATAAGGACACTAATCCTACCGTGGGGCCCACAACCTCATGACCTCATCTAACCCTAATTCCTTCCCGTAGCCTCCACCTCCACGTATCATCACACCGAGCATTCAGCACCTGACTTTGGAGGGTCACAGACATTCGGGCCACACTGTCTGGCTCAGGAAATGAGACGAATCCTTCCTCCATCTGCGCCTGTCCAGGGGAAGAATTGATTCACTTTGGTTTGTCCGTGTTCATTTTCAGCAGCAAACTACTTCTGTTCTGTCCCAACGTCAAAGAAGCACAGACTTTCACGGGTTTGGGATCCAGTGGGAAGAACATCAGAACACCTTAGTTTCCCATTCAGCTTGGCAGCCCCTCCTACTTAAACTTGGGGTTCCCACTCTCTGTCTACCTCAGTTTCCCCTTCTGTAGGGATCAAGACGGGACAAGCTGATGACTAATGGCTGTTTGTCCTCGATGCCTTGTGTGTGTGTTCTGGCCATTGCAGGGGGAATGCATGGGGTTTGTGGGTGCTCACCTCCCATGCGGTGATGTCCGCTGTCCCTCCCAGCCCGCTCCCCAGTCCCATGGTACGTGTGGGGAGGTCGGGTCACACCGGGGGCAGGGACTGAAGCCATGCGTACTGGAAGGCATGGAGGCTGCCGGCTCCTGTCTCCTTTCTGCTAGCAGGGCCCCCGTTTCCGCTCAGCCGCACTGAGTAATAAGAGGCCCCGTCCGCCCTCCTGTCACCGAGCTCCGCCGTGTGCTGCCAGGGCTGGGGCGTCTCAGCTTCTAATGAAGGATTTATTTAGGTCACTGCTGCCTTCCGTGCACAGCGGTGCCGATTAAACGCGGTGATGAGAAGGAGCCCCTCCCGCTCCTCCCTCACCGGGGCCGCACCCATGGGGCTGCCCATCCTTCATGCAGGGGCAGCCCCAGAGGAACCACTGCATGTCCCTTCCCGACCGGAGGACCTGGGTCTTTTCTCTGTGCCACTGGCCTGTCTTCCCTGAGCCCCTGGCTGGGTGAGTCACTGCAGAGCTTTGGATCATGAATAAACGTGTTTGACTAATTATCATCGCTGGATCCCACTGACACCGCACGGCCTTCTTTTTAGGGACAAAAACAGCTCTGCGGTTTGAGGGCTTGCCGTGGGCGAGGCAATAGGGTGAGGTCCTCAGCGTGGACGTGGGCTGTTTTGTTTAATCCTCACAATCGGGTCTGGGGGGCCGGTGCCTTCCATCCAAGGCCCGGAGGTTCAGTGCTGTCCGGGGACTTCAAGGTGCAGAGCTGAGATCAGAGCCCAGTTCTGGCTCTAAATCCTCAGTGAAGTTTGGCATCTCCCCTCCGTCCCCTTCTGCACATCATCCCACTGCTGTGGCCAGACTGATCCCTCTATTTTGTCTGCCATGCTTGTATTCATCCTGGGATTAAAAACAAACTGCCCAGACAACAGTGAGAAACAAACATCCAGAGAACATTGGCCACCCGGCTCAAGGCCAAGGCAACCAGAATCCAAATCCCAGGGCGCATGGACGTTCCGGGCTCACAGGGTCCGCACCTCCAAGGCTTCAGGGTGTGCAGCCAGTTTCCCACGGAGCTCGTGAGCCACACAGACACGCAGGCCTCTCCCAGGCCTCTTGGGTCAGAATCTGCATTTTGAAGTCGGTCCCAGGGGTCGGGTATCTTCAGCTGAGTTTGGAAAGCACTGTGCTATGTGATTGTAGCTGGGTAGCCAAAGCTCCGTGGGAGGAGGTGTTGGCACCTCCCACTTGCAGCTCCTTATCTAGATCCTTCTGCCCTAATCTCTCAGCCCATTTGGAGAAGAATGTGGTGTGGGTTGGCTTCAGACTACCCAGGGAGCAGGTTCATTGTATTGCGTAGTGCTCAGAGGCTCAAAAACAACGTTGGGATTTCTTTCTTCTGGGCCCAAGACCTTGCTCTCATCACCACCCCACGCTGCCCTTCCTGGGGAGTTCGGGGAGTTGTCCTGTGAACCTCTTGTACATATGGAACCGCCCTGCATTGCTGTGGATGCCGAGGGGCCATACCAAGGCTGGAGGAGACAGCGTTCCAACAGCCCTCCTCTTCCAAAGGGGAATGCAGGGCCCTCACATTTCCTTCTAGACCGCGAGTGTGGCCCAGGGACACTGATTTCTGTTTTGTGGCCTGACCTTGGGTCCTTCCCACCCTGAACTCCTTCCACCTCCTTCTCCCCCACAGCCATTTCCATACACAAATCCAAACAAAAGCAAGTGTCAGCATTTGTAAAGAGTGTCATGTGTAGGCAGTTTCAAGAAAACAACTATGTATGAGATGACTGTGTGGAGACTGACAGGCTCAAACTCAGTCTGGTTTCCAAGATGACCCGCCTGGAGGGGAATTTGACACCTCTGCCAAGTGCTCCCAAGTGGTTGTGCAAAGATGAGTGACAACACAGGTCGTCCTAACAAGGAACCCATGGTCTGACGCTGGTGATGGCCCAGAAGCTTGGCCACAGCTGTGTTGCTCAAACTGTCTTTAGCCAGGCTTCAGTACCTTCCGGAAAATTCAGTCACTCAGCAGCCTGGGGAGTGGGGAGAGAAGCAGGTCCTCCTGTGTGGCAGGAGAAGGGGTCTCGTCCTCTCTGCTAGCCTAGCATCCTCTTGTGGAAGCTCCCTCTACCTGGGGTGCACATCCCCCTGAACCTGGGGGCATCACCCATCAAAGGAGAAGAAGCGCAGCACCC
The DNA here is from genome assembly GCA_004027555.1 of Craseonycteris thonglongyai. Classification (NCBI taxonomy): domain Eukaryota; kingdom Metazoa; phylum Chordata; class Mammalia; order Chiroptera; family Craseonycteridae; genus Craseonycteris; species Craseonycteris thonglongyai. The sequence goes on from PVKE010001117.1 coordinate 20,551, forward strand.
TGTAGAGATGGCGTGTGGAGTTCTAGCTCTCACACTTCCTGGGGCTGTGACCTTGAAAGGGTCATCTAACCTGAATTGCATGTTTCCGTATCAAGGGGAGAGAGACAGGCCTTTAACATCTAAGTGGCCACTGTGTGCCAGGCACTGTGCTGTGTAGCTGGTGTGGGCAATCTTTAATCATGATGGTATCCATGGGAAGGCGGTTTTAGCCCATTTTGCAGACTGGCACGTTGAACCCCAGCCAGGTAAGAAGCTTACCTGAGGCCAGTGAGCTCTGCGAATTCTAGGCTGGACCTGTCCAATTGCCAAGCTTCTTTGCTTTTGCACTACTGTGTACGACCCTTTCATTTCTTAAAGAGTGTATAAAATCAAATGAGAATAACCCCTTGGTACCATGGCGACTGTTAGGGTAATTTGTACAGCAGTGCTACATGGGCGCTTGGGTGGTAAGCTCTTCCTGCCCCACGTGGTTCTGAGATCTCTTCAGGGACTTGGTGCCATGTCTGGATCATCCCTGTTCTAGATGAGATCCGTGCCTGTGTGCGCTGGGTCATTCTCTTGTGCTGAGAACGTGTCCTGCAGGCGGGTCGCAGACACGGCTGTTCCTGCCACACGAAACCCCCCTCTTGTGAAATGCGCTCGTCATTTCAGTGTATCGGGGATCTGTTCCCGAGGTGAGACTGGGAGAATATATTGTAGCTAATTACACTTGAAATCTAGGTCAAGATGTGAATCGTGAACACGTAATAAGACTTACAGAGAAAATGAAAATATTTAGGAAGGGTCATTTCAGTGCTCCCTTTCCTTTTTGGAGTAAAATATTTTCTAGACTTTCTTTCGGGTGACACCTTGATATAGCCCAGTGAGCTGGGCTGACCAGATGGGACGGCACCACGGTTTTCTGTCCCATTTAAAACGGGACGTCTGGTCAGCCTACTTTTAACTCATCTACAAAGAGAAGGAGAGGGTTCCGTTTGCTCATCTGAGCAAGTCTGGGGCCTCCCAGGGCATCCTGTCCCTCATCAAAGAAGCATCAGAGCCAGGCCTGGAGGCGAAGTAGGACTGAGCTCCCAGCCCAGAGGCCAGAGGCCAGCCAGCTTCGCCTGCCCACACCGAGTTCGAGTCCTAGCGCTGCCTTGAACTTTCTGGACAAACCACTTCATTTCTCTTCCTTGTCACAATCCTTGTGGCTCAAGCGTCCTGGCTGATAGGTGCACCCGCACTTGGAGAGCTTTTCTTTTCTGAGAATGTTACTAAAAGGCTCAGAAAGTCTGGCCACGCCCTGAGAAGTCCAAATGATCCAGCGATCACAGGAAGGAGTTGGTTCTGAATGGCCACTGTGGGTGTGATATATCTTATACCTGTTTACACACTTAGATATACGTGTGTGTACATATACACATACACATGATAGACAAGGGCTGTTCGGAAAGTATCCAGCCATCTAATAGGAAAACTAGAGGCATTTACAGCTAGATTTTTTTCTAGACAGCATATATATATCAGCTAAACTTTCCTCATTTGTAAAATGGGAATGTTTCATACATGCACATGCTATACATATAGCACTCTCTATATGTGTGTGTGTGTGTGTGTGTGTGTGCATACATACCTATGAGGGCTGTCTGCAAAGTATCCAGCCATGTAACCATTCTTGTTATATTGACAATGGCTGGTTTTTTCTGGACAGCCCTCGTATCTATATCTATATAGTTCATATGTATACTTGTTTCTCTCTCTTCCCCCTTTCTTTCTCTTTGAATATATATCTATATCTATATATAGCATGCATGTGTATGAGACAAGCTAAGCTTTACTTTCCATTTACCTCAAATATTTTTGGAATGTAGCAGATTTAGAATAAGCAAGAACATTTTTAGAATGTTTTAAAAAGTAGAAATGAGGAGCTTTTAGACTACTAACTGCCCAGTCTATTTTTTTATTTTATTTTTTTGGAAAGGACAAACTATATTTAGTCTCTTCTCCCTGCCGACTGCTGGCAATTCCCCTTTAGGAAGAAGATCTCAGAGTTGCACTGTGCTAACCAGAATGCCTGGTAATGGAGTGGGAAGAACAGCCAGACCATAAGACTTGCAGATCAGGGCCCTGAATCCCCTCACTCTGGGCTTTGAAGGACTGGAACCTGTAGTTGTCTACTGAGTCTGAATACAGAGCTATGGGGACAGCTAGGGCCCCCACAAAGGAAGTAGGACCCAGTGTGGGGTAGCTACGCTCTCCCTCCCTTCACCTACCCCACCCCTTGTACACACACACCATATACACACACACACACATGCAAACCCATGCAAGCATGCATGTGCACAGCGTGCACACACACACGCAAAAGGCAAGCATTGCTGGTCCATTCATTTGACGCACATGGACAGTTGAGAAAGAAATGAAAGTCACTGGAAACATACTAAAACGTCCAAGTGACTAAAGCAAATGACCCAGTAAATTGGGCTCCTCTACTCAGTAGAGCCAACCCTGACCCACGTCTTGTTCAGCCAGTACTCCTTAAACATTTTCTTTTGCCCCTAAACAGTTATCTTAGCCATCCCTTCTCCAGTGTCCACAATGCTCTCACGCTTCCAGCTATTGAGCGGCTTCTTCGTTAATAGACATTTTTCCAAATAGCTAATGGAGTTGATATCTGAAGGACGGAAATCAATTGGTCTGATCATACAAATGGAATCCCGGGAGGTGCTTCTTGGCTTATACATTCTGGACCAGTTTTAAACGAATTGGGTTTTAAACCTGGTATACCGAGGACGATGGGCCCTCCATGGGGAGCCTTTGTATTGGCTCTATAATCCTGCAGTCCCCAAGCCTGGCCCGTCTCTAACCCATCGCCAACTGTGTTTAGCCAGGGATTACTTAAAACAGCTCCCAACCTCCTCTTCTGAAAGAGGGTCACACGCAGATTACTGCTTATCAGCTCCCGGCAAACATAAACCATAGCCCGTCTGTCTTTGGGAACCCCGTGTCATCTTGCCCCACAGTGCCCGAGTTACTTGAGGGATTGTAATGCCTGCACCTGATCAATCTCAGGTGGGGGAAGAAGCAAAGGCAAAAAGGAGGCAGTTTCTGAGAAGAGAGCCCCAAGCTTAGAATTTTGAATTTGGGCTCTCCATTTTGAAATGAACTAAAGTTGTGTGTCCTTGGCCAAGACTCGCCTCTGTAACGGTCCTGCCTTCCTCCCTCACACTGGATGGTTGTGGTGACAATGATTGAGCAGACGGCAAGACCTCGTTAGAAACAGGCTTTGCGTGCAGGAAGACTATTTGCTTTCTGCTAACCTCGCCTGGTTATCCCCCTCTAGACCCACTTCAAACGTGTCCTCTGCTGTGAAGTCATCCCATATTGTTTTAGGCAAAATGGGTGAACATATGCCCTCCCAGTACCCTGCCTAAGCGATAATCATTACATATGCCGTGCCAATGCCCGCTGCCAGGCTGCATCGGTTCAGCTTTCCCAGGTGTGAGCTGCCAAGCAAAACACCCCAAAACTCCATAGCTGAACATCGCACGGATGCATTGGCACTCGTGAGCAGGGATGGCTGTAGTGCACACAGAGGACTTGTGAGGTGACTCTATGGCATCTCTCATCGTCCTTCTGGGCCCAGCAGCTGGCCAGGGCACATTCTTTTTCATGGTGATGACAGAGCTGTGCAAGAGGGCAAGTGGAAACCCAGGAGGCCTCCTAACGCCTGGGCTGGGGACTGGCCGTTGTCCTTTCTGCCCACACGCCATTGGCCAATCTCAAATCATGTTGTCGGTAAACACACTCCCCCAGCAGGCAGCCATCGCAAGAGCTGGATGCAGGGAGGGATGAAGAGTTGGGACGAAGCAATCAGTCTTCCACCCAGGTTCCCCTGCCCCTCTGCCCATGGTGGGCGGGTAGTAGACATTTCGGGGATGTCTGCTGAGCTCCACAAAACCTTCCAACCCTTTCCTTTATAGCAGAGTTTGGTCAGCTGTGGCTGTGGGGCCCAATCTCTCTGCTTTTGTGCAAACAGAGAGCTAAACATTTCAATTGCTGAAAAAAAATACTTAATGATGCATGAGAATTCTATGAAATTCAGATTTCTGTGTCCACGCGTGAAGTTCTATTGAGACGCAGCCACAGCCATCCCTTGGTGGACTGTGGATATCAGCTTTAGAGCGATACAGCAGGTTTGCAGTTGCCAGGCTGTACCTCTTGCGAAGCCCAAACTCGTGCCTGGCCCCGCAGGGAAACTGTTTGCCACCCACTGCTCTGTGGGCTCAAGAAACTGAACGAGGGGAAGCCGGGATGGCTCAGTGGGTTAGGCGCTCACTTTGCAGCCCTGGGGACCGAGGATCGAATCCCGGCCCCGGCCCGTGCGGACCCATGTGCTGAACTGGGAGCTTCCCCAGTTCAGTTCTCTCTCTGTCTCTGTATCTCTCTCTTTCTCTCTCTCTGTCAAAAATAAAAATAAATAAATAAAAATATTAAAAAAAAAAAAAGAAACTGAACGAGCCCAGGGAGGCGCGTGCCTTGCCCCGACAGTCGTCCGCTCCACTAAGCCTGGATAGATTTGGGGTTCATATGTCCTCCCCCCTCTTTGTTTCCTAGTAATTGGCAGCCCGTGACACCCATGCGTCACTGATCGGGAGGCATTTCCTACGGCAGCGCTTCATGACCCAGCGACGCCCGGCCCAGTGAAGCCACCACCGTGGTGACCGGCATGGCCGCGCTGCTCCTGGGCGCGGTGCTGCTGGCGGCCCAGCTCCAGCTCGTGCCTTCCCGCCCCGCGGCGCCCGGGGCCGAGCCGGGCCAGCCCGAGCCTGTGCGCACAGCCGCCGCCCTGCAGGACGAGGTCCCCGCCGGCGCGGCCCCCAACGGCTCGGCGCAGCAGCTGCCCAGGACCATCATCATCGGCGTGCGCAAGGGCGGCACGCGCGCGCTGCTGGAGATGCTCAGCCTGCACCCGGACGTGGCGGCCGCCGAGAACGAGGTGCACTTCTTCGACTGGGAGGAGCACTACCGCCAGGGCCTGGGCTGGTACCTCCGCCAGATGCCCCTGTCCGTGGCGCAGCAGCTCACCGTGGAAAAGACTCCCGCGTACTTCACGTCGCCCCAAGTGCCTGCGCGCGTCCACAGCATGAACCCGGCCATCCGGCTGCTGCTCATCCTGCGGGACCCGTCGGAGCGCGTGCTGTCGGACTACACGCAAGTGCTGTACAACCACCTGCAGAAGCACAAGCCCTACCCGCCCATCGAGGACGTCCTGGTGCGCGGCGGCCGGCTCAACGCCGACTACAAGGCCCTCAACCGCAGCCTCTACCACGTGCATATGCGCAACTGGCTGCGCTTCTTCCCGCTGCGCCACTTCCACATCGTGGACGGCGACCGCCTCATCAGGGACCCTTTCCCCGAGATCCAGAAGGTCGAGAGGTTCCTGAAGCTGTCGCCGCAGATCAACGCCTCGAACTTCTACTTCAACAAAACCAAGGGCTTTTACTGCCTGCGGGACGGCGGCCGGGACCGCTGCTTACACGAGTCCAAAGGCCGCGCGCACCCCCAAGTGGACCCCAAACTCCTCAACAAACTGCACGAGTATTTTCACGAGCCAAATAAGAAGTTCTTCGAGCTTGTGGGGAGAACATTTGACTGGCACTGATGGGCCATAAGCCAGGCTTGGAACCTTTCCTCTTGTAAGTTCTGCTGTACAGCTAGGGGAGAAAAAAAGATAATTTAAAAGGGCATTTAAGCTATAATTTATTTGTAAAATCCGTAAATTACTTCTGTACAGTATTAGATGCACAATTGCCATATATACTAGTTATATTTTTCTACTTGTTAAATTGAGGGCATTTTTGTATTGTTTTTCATGGTTGTTAACATTGTGTAATATGTCTCTATGAAGGAACTAAAAGATTTCACTGCAAAAATAATAATAATAACAGTAATTCTGGAGACGCTATCTTTTTTGATTATAATTAACTTGCCTCCAACTCAAACTAGCTGTCTGTGTTACACTCATGAGAGAATCTATATGCCTTTGTTACTTAAAAAAGAAAAAATGAACAAACAAGGTTTTCATGGCTATGATGTTTGTCTTCCCCCCTCTCCTTTCTTCATTGCTTTTTAATTTTTAATGTCTTGCTGTGGTCATCGGGTTTATATTTTTTTACTTGCATTGTAAGGTTTCTCTTCACTGAGATTCCTGGTTCTTCTTAGAGGCGGTTTCAGCCACTCCTGACTTCAGCAGGTACTTGGCTGTGGATTTGAACCCCATTAAACTCAAAGTGGGCAAAGCAATATTAAGACTGGGGACGCAGTCACTAACTAGCAGGCAGCTCCCTAAGACCATGTTTGCAATATTAAGACTGGGGACGCAGTCACTAACTAGCAGGCAGCTCCCTAAGACCATGTTTGCAATATTAAGACTGGGGACGCAGTCACTAACTAGCAGGCAGCTCCCTAAGACCACGTTTGCCTGCGCTGCTTGCATATTGTTCCTGATCTCTGTGCTGGCGAAACCTGCAATAAAGGTGGGCAAATCCTGCCATAAAGGGAACCAAAGCCTTGGCCTTCAGAATGACCTTGGGACTGTGTACTTCGCCCCAGGTGGCAACAGGTTCCACAAAGCCGCTTAGAATAGAAAAGAGAAATTGAAAATAGATGTGTGTCCCCATCTCATAGATTCTGTGAAAAGCTCAGCAAAGGGCTCGCCTTGTCTTAGGTGTCCTGAAAGCTCAGTGTGTTATTTGTAAATATACCTGCCTTGTGCTTTGAGACACAGGTGGGTGTATGTTTAAAAATCAGCTCTTAATTTGGAGTCCTAAAGGTGGAAGACAACGGAAACTCCCGAGGGTTCAGGTCGAAAGGAGAAAAGTGCAGCGGAGCGTGAGGGGCCCCTCACACCTGTGCCTGGAAGCGAGCGGCCGTTTCCGCTTCCCTGTGCTGGCGGAACCTCCGCTTTCTTGTGTTATCCTTCACTCAGCCTCTTGCAGGATTCAATACATGGGGATTGGATTTGTTTTCTCATGAATTCAAAACATATTCATTCTGATGAGATGAAGACGACAAGCATAACAAAGCCATTTCCTGACCTAGTTCATATTGAAGGCGGAGGAGGGAAATGGACATTATTGATCATCTGCCTACAGGAAGTCGTGGAAATGTCCCCCCTAGCAACCTCAGGAAGTAGGATTTATCACGGCAGGTTCAGAGAGGAGGAGAGAGGCGCAAGAAGATAAGGCAAGTGCTCAACGTCACGCTGACTAGAAGCCAGGGCTTGGAGTCTGGAGACAGCTAGTGCACCGGTTCTGGGTTGGTTTTCTGGTTGCCGTTTTGTTTTTTCTACCCAACTCTTTCTGAACTAAAAGGGAAAGCTCAGACTTATACAGTGCGTGCCTGCTTAACCTAACAGATCCCTTCCCTGGTGCCAGAGCACCCCGGGGTGGGGGTGGGGGGTGCTTGAACTGGAGGAAAGAGGCAAGAACAAGCCTGCGAGCTTCGCAGCAGTGCTATCGGGGAAGCGAGTCACCGTGGCTCAGTGTCAGCAGCTGCGGCCCAGCCTGGCCTTAGCGTGGCCCACACCCCACCCCAGGCCCTGCGTGGATGGTGGAGACAGCGCCTTCCTCTTCAGAACCCATTAAGGTGGTCGCTCCCCAGCTGCTCCCCGGAGGGTGCGGCTGAAAGCCCCATAGCAGGCGGGCCCACCACACTGGGCCCTACAGCCTGCAGGGCTTCCCTGTGCAGCGTCCTGGATCTTGCTTTGATCACCCCCCACTGAGGGGCTGAAGAAATGAGAGGCCCAGAAAGATTCGATCGCGTTTCCTAGGCCGCCCAGGTGCTTGGTGACTGACTGCAGACTCCTAGGTGAGGTTTCTGATCCCCAAAGCCTGGCCTTTGCCACCTGCCTGTGAACGGCTGTGCTCTCAGGGGGGTGGCGTGCCAGTGCCGGCACTGTTGGGGCAGGAGGTAGTGGGTGGGGATGGAGGAAGGAAGGACCAGGCACTGGGGACAGGATCTAGCTGTAGGGCTGGCACAGTGGATGGGCGGTCCTGTGCAAAACAGTCAGATACTTGATGTGGGGCCTCATATCTTGACTAAGGGTGTGTTCATGGAGGTCTCCTGGGAGGCCTAGTGACTATGTCTAGCCATCCATTTATGGCTCAACCCCAGCTGACGGTTTGGAAGGCACAGGGAGGGTTCAAGGTACGAGGAGTAAGAAGCCATCGCTCCAGACCCAGCTCGGACACTTAGGTCTCCTGTGAACACTGTCGGATTCAGAGGACACCCTGCAGTTGACCTCTGCCCACCTTCCCAGGGGCCAAATGCCATGCATGACTCAGGAGCCCGATGGGCACCTGGGCCCTCCCCAAACACAGAGAAAGATGCCAACTGGAGGGAGGGCGGGTCCTGCCCCAACCTGCCCAGGCCTGGGGGCAGCCTGGGGCCCTTGGGAGAGAGGCGGAGAGGAGCCGAGCAGAGCCTCAGCTACTGCACTTGGACTATTGACGGCCCTCGATGCTTAAGCCAGGACAGCGCCCCCGCCCCCTCCCTCCAGTTCTCAGTAGTATTGAAATCCCGCTAACCTGTCACCGGCTCGCAGCTTGAAAATTTTCTCGTTAAGCCCAAATGCCAACGTGCCTCTGAGCATAGGGAGCCTTCCCTCCTCTCCTGGGAGATGAAAGGGTGACATAGGGTGGAAGAGACCCATGCCTAGGGTGCCTGCTACGTACAGGGGTAGAGTCAGGGATCATGGCCAAGTGTCCAGATATGGAAACTGTTTTTCTTTTGAGCTCCTACTCTGTGCTGAGCACGTATAAAAGAAAATGCATCAAAATCGACTAGTTATTAACTGTTCTGGGTTTAAATATTTTAAAAAGCGAACAAAACAGAGGGGCGAGGGCAGCAGGAGAAATGCCATTTTTTCACTGTGTGTGAGCTGGCCAGGGCAGCGTTCTCATTTAATTCAGGAACGTCCCTGGGAGAAATCAAGTAGCCCCATGACAGAGACAGGGAAGCAGGTGTGACAAGAGGTCCTTCCCGCCTTGCTTAGAGAGGACTAGTAGTCACGCCAGAAGGGCAGTGTTCACATGAGGATCGTAAACACGGGTGAGAGGTGACAGAGATGTCACTCATCATGCCAGTAGTCATTAGAGATGAAGAATCTTCCCAAAAGTCACATGGCAGACCTATGACCGAGGTCACTCATCCTGTGGGCCACAGGGAAGCACCTCTTTTCTTCCCATTGGAAGGCTTCTTGGAGAACGTGCTATTGGAGTGTGAAGGGAAATGGATGGAACCACAGCAAGGACAGCTCAAGGAACTGAGACAGTGGTGACAGGGAGGAGGGAGGACATAGGGGACATTTAGCCAAAAGACGTGTCTACTGGGCTTGGGACTGAGTTAAACACACCGAGAACTCAGGACGCATCATACACTTGTGGCCTTGCCATCTAGTTTCCAAGAGCTGGGAGCTTGCTTTGCAGGCACCAGAGCATCTCTGTCTACTGTGCAGGTGTGTCTGTCCCATAAAAATAGCTGTCATTTATTGCACACGAGCGGTGTGCTTGGTATTTTAAATAGGCTGCTTCTCAGACACGGGACAATTTTAAATAGGAAATGGCACAGTACTAATTTTACAGAGGCAGAGACACAAGCCCAGAGATTAAAGGCTTGTGCATGATGGAGGGGCTGCGGATTGTTACGCCTGGAATCTAGCCCCCCAGTGTCCCTGCCCTGCTCCTCTTCAGTCCATGCAGTCTTGGGAAAAGCTACACTGCCTTTTAACTGCAAAAGTGGGCTGCTTCTCCACATACCTGCCTGCGGAAAGAGCTAGAGCACCAAGAAGGCAAAAGCAGAAATCAGGAACTTCAGTCAACCAGCAGCCACAGGGACTACAGCAGGCAGAATTCACAATGGCCCCCAGATTCCTCGCCCCTTGTGTGCACGGCCTGTATAATCGTCTCCCATTAAATGGGAGCAGGACTTGTGGATAAGACAGGGTGTTTACTCGTTGACTGGGTTACTGTATATGGCAAAGATGATGGAATGTGACTACAGTTGACCCTTGAACTTGAACTATGCAGAGGTTAGGGCCACGGACCCCTGCTCAGTAGAAAATCCACATATAACTTTTGACTTCCTGAAAACTTAGCTACTGGTGGCCGGAAGACTTCTCAAGCCTATCAATGTTCGATTAACACATATTTTTTTATGTTCGGTGTATGCTATACTGTATTCTTATACTAAAGTAACCTAGAGAAAAGAAAATATTATGAAAATCATAAGAAAGAGAAAACACTTATTAATTTTTCTTTCAATCCACATACAAGTAAGTAGACAGTGCAGTTCAAACCCCTGTTGCTTGAAGGTCAACTATATGTCATGTTATGCAAGACTATCGTAGCGGCCTACAGCGAGAGTGTCTTCCCTGGTTTTGAAGCATCATCTACCATGAGGAGCCCAGGAGGGGGCCAAGTAGCAGGGGACTGCAATGGCCAGGTGCTGACAGTGCCCCTTTGGCCAACAGCCACCAAGAAGACAAAGCTCCCAGGTACAAAGAACATCATTTTTCCAACAACTGGTGAGCTTGGAAGAGTGCCCAAAGCTCCAGGTGAGAAAGCTCTTGGCAGAAACCTCAAATGCTGTCCAGCGAGACGAGAGCTAGCGAGGGCCTGCTTGGATGCCCGTCCACGGGCACTGAGATAATCGATGTCGGTTTAAGCAGCTACGTTTGTAACAATTTGTTACACGGAGATAACTAATACAAAGACAAGCCCACTCTCTAGCCACTCATCTCAGGGTATACTCACTTTTTACTCTCTCTTGAAAACAAACAAAATGCATGGCTTTTGCTACCCAAGGAATACACGGTCATCACACGATAACCAGATCCTACAAGAGTATTCAAACGTAGTCATTGTCAACATTTCAGTTTGTATAGTTCAAGATTTTCCTAACACATGAATGTGTGTGTGTATCTCTGTGCGTATATCAAAAGTAAATGAAATCATTTTTTGTAACTCATCCAACAACCCAAGGAACAAAAAATCAGTTTATCTACATGTCGATTCATTTGAAAGCAACCTCAGAAGTTATTCAAGCCAAACTTCTTATTTTATGGGAGAAGGATGTAAGGGCTGAAGGATGAAGTCACTGGTCATACTCACATAGTTTAGTCAATACTTGACTCCAGATAAAAACTCAGAACTTACTTCCTAATGTGTTCCGTGCTGTATATTTGTTGTCTAGTCACTTGTCCAACTCTCCACTAGACAGTTTGCTCCCCAAATAGAAACCAGTGACTCACAGTTCTCTGCATGTAACAGATATTCAGTTATACTTGTTGACTGAAGTTACAGTCCTCATTTACTCTGATTTTGGGTTCAGTGGGAAAAGCAATAAAAGCTAGGTAGACCTGGTGTTCCAGTTACCTATGGCTGCATCACAAACTACCCCAAGTGCTACAACCTGCTCTCCGTAGTTCCGTGGGGGCTGGGATCAGCTCGGCAGGTCTTGCCCGGGCTTTCCCTGGGCTGTAGTCGGGTACTGGCCAGGAATTGCATTGCCTGAAGGCTGGACTGCGTGGGATGTTTGGGGCTGCAGTTGGGATGACAGATACCTGGGCACCATTCTCTCTTTCCCTCTCCATGTGGCCAACTGGGCTTCCTCCCAGCATGGCAGACTTAGGGTCATGGGTGAGATTTGAATGTGGTGGTTGGCGTTCCCCCGATGAAGTATTTCACAAGACCAAAGCACACGTTTCAAGTGTTACACAAAGGAACTACTGCCACGTTCTGGTGTTTTAAAAGGGCCACCCAGATCCCACGTGGCAGAGTCTTGTGTGAGGAGATGAATAGAAGATGTGGTTCGCTGCGGGGCTCTCTTTGGGGATTAGCTACCATAGTTGGTTGTACCTACCTAAAGGATATTTGTGGTCCTCCTGAAAAGGGAGATTAATATAGGTGTAAGCTTTCATGAGTCCATTATTCTAATGTAAGCTATCACTGTTAAGTCCTGGGGCTTGCTATGTAATTTCGACTATTTCATCCTAAAGCATTTGACTATATTCAGTCCAATAGTTCAATCATATGTGATGGTGATTTACTGATTTTGCATACGTCTGTTGTCCTATAAGTAGGATGAAGGCATACACACTGTGTTCATTTCACTGTGTTTTGTTATAGTCCATCCAAACCATATGAGCCAAAGATACACTGAGAACCCACTGTGGGCTGGGCTCAGCTTGAAAACTTAGTCTTAGGGAGACACACACCCGGGCAGACCTACAAAACCTTTTAGATAATTTGTCAAACACAAAAGAACGTTGCTGAGACATTTAACACTGCATATTAAAAGCTGTGTATGACGCTGAACAGAGAACTCATAGCAAATTCCATTTCCACTTTCTGTAATTGGGAAGTTCTATCTTTAGTAGCAATTTACATTTTTCTACACAATTAAAGATTGTACCTAGTTCTAATTTGCACTTCTAAGTATCCAATTCAGCTGTGACTTACAGTTTTCCCCTCTGGTTATCTGCTTCCCAGTAAGAAAACTGGGTTTCAAATCTTGACATTTTCACTTAAAATGTGGGTAACGCTGGACAAATGTGATTAACTATTTCAGAAGGTCTGTTGGCTCATGTGTTAATTGGGAATAAGACTTCACTTACGGAATTCTTGTGAACCATAAAGTCTGTGAGCACAGCCAGGCACGTAGGCACACAATACATGGGCATTCATTGTTCTTTTAACACACAATTTGTGGAAACATCCGAAGGGCCTGTGGACAGGAACTCAGTATTGGAAACAGAACAGTCCTCTAGATATTACTGACCATTGGGAACATAAGGACAAGACATTCAAATTCAGGAAGATAGTTTGTGGCTCTAAAGATACACATTCATATAAATCCAAGCCATTGACAAACCTATTTTTGTGAGACAGTTATCTGGATAATGGTCTGTATGTTTTCCTGAAATATTCAAATAACAAAGAAGAAAAGGTTGAATGGTTTCTTTGTTCTTTTCTTCGCTATACATGACAGTTACAGATTAAAGGTAATTTAAACAAAAAGAAATTCTACTAAATTGTCTGAAAATGTACCTGTTTTGGTAAAGAAGGCTCTTAATGGTTTTCCAAGGACATAAATTGACTTTTCAATTAGCTGTCATTTCTCTCATTTTTACCAAAATTACTTCTTTAGAATTCAGTTTCTTTCCTCTCTCAATGTGCACTATCTTACTTGATATTTTCTCCCTGGGAGAAAAAAGAAAATTTTAACCATGTCCCTTGATTTATTAAAATCCAATCTTATTATTAATCACAGTCAGGACAAGATGGAAGGAACTCAAGGGTCCATGAACAGATAATGGTAAAAACAAAAGTGGAGTCCCTGCAGTAGAGTATTATTCAGCCATGAAAAGGGATGGCATTCTCACACAGACTACAACATGGATATATCTTGAAAACATTATGCTAATGGATATAAACCAGACACAAAAGGATGAATATCATGATTCCAATTGTGGGGAATATCTAGAATGAGCAAATCATAGAGACAAAAAGTCAATGAGAGGTTACAGGGCTGGAGAGAGACAGTTACTGTTTAATAAGCACCAAGTTTCTGCTTGGGTAGTGACAAAGTTTCTACAATAGTGCTCAGAGAGGCACAACATTCTGAATGTAATTAATGTTCCCAAATTGTACACTAAATGTTTAAAATGTCAAATGTTATACTATATTTTTTATTACAAGAAAAGAATTGTATACATATTATATACATATAATGTATGTATCCCAAAGGACAAAATCTGACCTTAGGCTCTGCATTAACTGATTCATTTGCAGGACTTCCATAAAAGTGCTAATTTGATGTGTCATGATGCACGACAATTCCAGTATCCAACTGCTGCCTTATTTATCAGTTTATAGATGGAAAGTAAACATGATACTTAATGTGCAGCAGACCAAAATATACCCCCTCTTCCTGCCTAACTGTGACATAACATCAAATAAAACATTTACAGTTATAATTTCAGTGATTGTACAGTTTTCCATTTCTCCCATCCTGAGAAATGTGTGATTGCCTCTCTAAACCCTCTTGTCCCCAATCTACCTGTGAAATGTTCAACATCACCTCAGAGTAAATTCGTCATCCATCAGACCTCTCCGGGATGACAACAAACCCAGGGACATGTCAAGTCTGTTGGATAAAAATTCCCCATCAGCTGGCCAAACTGTTTGAAATAAATGCTAAAAAGATCAGCTCCTTCGTAAGCCAAAGTAGATGACATCTTTAGTCTTTATAAAAAGTAACCCGAAGAATACACGAATGAAGGGGTGACTGAACATTGATTTTGTTTATATCCGTCAGTCACGTAGACTCCCTGATTGCGTCTCCTTATGTTTCATGTGCCAACTTCCTGCTACATAACAAGTGGATGAAAGTTATATAACTGGAAATAAGCCTGCTCTATATTTAACTTCACACATAGAGTTAATGGTACAAACATGTATGTTCTTATAGAGAGACAATTTGACACCTTAGAGTTTAGTTTGATTCCCACAGTGGTCTAGTCATTTAAAGAAGTGCTGGGCAGGAAGGCATTTGTCCTAAGAAAAGCTTTGTAAGCATGGGGCTGTTAGAGAACCACAGGCTTCAAAGGACATCGCTTGGGCACAAGCCCATTATCCCAAACCCAGATTGAATACTGATTTAGTTGCAGGTGCAATCTCTCCCAGACATATCATCTTAAATCAACCAATCTGGAATGTTCTGGTCAAGCCCCAGTAACGTAACCTGTCACGCGGGCCCGCTCCATTCCCCAAAGGAAGAAGCAGCAATCTGCAAGATGAAACGCCCAAAAGAAGATGTGCTGGTCCAGAATAATCCTTCCTTCTGTTTATTCTGTGTTTGCTCATAGCTCCCCTGCCACGTGCTTCTTCTGATGAAAACCTTCCATTTTGCACAGCCCCCCAGAACATTTCCCCACCTTAAGAGCCTTCCCTTAATCGCATCAGCAAATTCCCTTTGCCACGTAAGGCGATGTATTCCCAGGTTCCAGGGATGTCATTGGAGGGTATTATTCAGCTTTCCCCAGGGCTCTAGGCTGAGCTCTGACATACCCCAAGATACAGACACACACTCAGAGAGGGACAGAGCCCCATTCTAATCTGGGTCCCTTTGGCCACCAGTTCCATGCTCTATCTATGGCATCTGTTCAGAATAGCACAGACTGATTAGTGCCTAGAAGAAACAATGAAGGATTAGCAGTGACCTCAGTTACGTACAAGGTCTCTCTGTACAGTGGACACACCACACCCCATGTAAAATAGAGGCTGGGATTTCTACGCCTAAAGAAAATAAATCCCATTACTGTTTATAAAAGAAAGAGAAGGGGTGTGGAGAAGAAGAGAATAGCAGAGTGGGGCATTTGACTAACTTTTTGTTCACGTCTGTATTTATCCTTGGCCAGCGATCGGGAACTGGCACTGGACGCATTTCGCAATAGCTCCTTGTGAAGGAGTCCTACGCATTCCTCGGTGGAGAGCCAAGATCTCCGCCAAGCTGGGCGCCTCCCAGCCCCCTAACCTCTCCCAGAGCCCCACTGCTAAGAGGTGGCCAGGAGCGCCAACAAGCAGTTCTCTCATCAAAGGAATGAAGTCGCTTCAGTGACTACAAGCAAGCGGCCGTATTCTCTGGTTCCATGTTGGGAGAGATGATCACCCAGCAAGGCCTTCCTCTCATCTAAGCTGTTGTCTATCTGAACAACACAGGGTTGTGAAAATGCTGCTCCGTGTTAGTGCCTCTATTCGCTAGCTCTGTGATGTTAGACAAACGTCTTCACCTCTGGGAGCCTCAGACTCTCTTCTCTCAAGGAGCCATAGCACCAGGCAACCTCTAGGTTTCTGGCAAGTTCTATACTGTCATAACTTCTCCCAGGTAAGGAAGAGAGGAAAGTTGTCTCTTTTCTTCTCTCCCCCTTCCTTCATTTTTCTTTCTTTTTCCATCTTCTTCCTTTCTTCCCCCCCGCCCCCCACCCTTTTTTAATGGGTCAGGATTTGAAGTAGCAGCCTGTTCTAACTGAAATTAATACCTGACATATTTGAAATTGTTCTGGGCGGAAGCCATAAACATTATCTCTTATAAGCTGCAAGCATTTTGTGACGTTCTTAGACGAGAAACTGAGGCTTTGGTGGCAGCCGTCTTCCCTCTGCCCTGACAGCCCTCCACGCACAGCTCTCACTTCTCTGGAAGTCACGCCTCCGTCCTGGTGGGTTAGGTCAAGGAGTTCAGCCGTGGGGCGGAATTGCAAACCCGCTTTCCACTTCACACGTCACCCTGCTCAGTCATTCGTGTGGTGGGTGTGGCTAAGCCAGCGCTGTCTTCCTCTAGAGCTGGGACAAAATCAATCTAGAATCTTCGTCTAGAGCTGGGATGAAATTGATCTAGAATGATCTAGAGACAAATCTAGGGGTACAAAGCCTGTGTGATTCCAGATGTTGCTATGCAGAAACCTTAGGTTCTATGACCCAACCTAAACATAACCAGGTCACCCATCCGCAGGGCATCAGCTGATCATGGTGAGCACATGGGAGATGCCTTTTTGGGACTGAAGAAAGAATTGGAGCTGAGAGGATGAGAGGGACTGAGATGAGACCCCACAGTGAAGCTAGGAGGGCTCGATGGCACTCTCGTTTTATATGCCACGTGTGTGACCTTGCTTGGATACACAGAACACCTTTGATGTAGTCTGTCTCTTTGAACCTTGACTGAATTTCAGAGGGACAGTTGCTTTGAGGATAACATCCCAAGATGACGTGAGCACGGCACAGGAGGGGGGACCTTAGGTAGAGTCATCAGTGACAGTGATGGTACCTGGGTGCAGTAAACTGGGAGTCCAAGGATGTGAAGGGGGCGGATGGAAGAGCACCCACAGCAGAGAGCAAAGCAAGCACAGAGTCTCCGAGGCGGGAAAAACATGCGTTGGGACAGCCCGTGAGGAGTCCCCGGGAAGGGCCCCCGCTGCTATTTTCCTGTCTTCTGAGTCTCGTACTTGGGCCCCTGTCTCCAGCCCAGCTCCGCTCTGCACACACTCCTGATGCTTTTATCTGGGCACAGAGTGCAGCCTGGCAAAGAAGTGGAATGTGTTTTGTCCCGGTGCCATTTCTGTGTGTCTGGTTCTTGTGGGTGGTGGAGCTGGGGTTCAGGGTCTCCCCTCTCACTCCAGTATCATCTCTTCTGCTCCTTCATATGGCTCAGATGAACACATGATGGGGATCCAACCTCGCCTCTCCCCTCCAGTCTGCACCGCCTTCCTGGAGTTGTGCTGTGTATATTGTGACTCCATTCAGTCACAGAGTTCCCCAGCACTGTCTCATCTGGCACCTTCATGTCACACATAAAGCAATTAAGGTTCAGAGAGGTTGAGTTACTTACTTGCAGTCACACAGCTATTCAGTAGTGATGCCTAACAGTGTATAACAGTTACTTCGCATAGACTGTCTTTTCTGAATAGTCCTAGATGTTAGAGAAAATGAATTGAAGGCAGGGAAGGGAATTAAGTGGCTTTTAATAGAAAATTTTAAGAGGAACATGTTTCTTCTTTCTGCATCTCCAATTGTTTCTAGATGGATTTGCCATTCAAAACATACAGCGCTTTGGGGACTTTTATTGCTAGGCACTTTTCACAGGCACTTTTAGGGACCCTCATTGCTATTTGCTGGATTTGGCTCGAATATTTTGCAAGTACCAGAGCCATGGGCACATCTGGACTGTGGGCTGCACATCCACACGTGCACCTCTGGGCCAGTACCCATTTGTGTAACAGACTCAGCCTGAGCCAAGACCCACAGAGCGCCAGAGGGGGCGGGGCTGCGGCACTAGGCCGGTGTGATTGACGGGCACCGGCTGGCTGCAGGCGGGGAGTCCTCCTCCCCGGGGGTGAGAGGGCCAAGCTCTCTGTCCGCTCCATGTTGGAAACTGAGCCGCGGTGCTGGGGGCAAGTTCCAAAAAACTGTGAGTAGAGTAAGGAGATTTTCATCAAGGCCCACAGTTCTCAGAGCAGAAGGGGAAAACGTAGATTCCCAAAAGGCAAAATAATTACAAACCAAAAATAAGGATAATTGCTCAGGCACTCTTGCGATAGTTTAAGTTAACTATAATACCATGAATGGCTGCTTCACCTATCTAATGATTAAATATTTAAATAAATCTGTATGTATGTGATGTTCAACACTAATAAGGACCGATTAGTAGATCAGGACATGATGATCTAATCTCAAGTTCAAATGGTACAATCATTCCATAAAGCAATCTAACAATATGTATCAAAGTCCTTAACCTTGATAAAATGAGTAGTCTCCTGATGACAAATCTGCTGCAATATATCTCTTCTAAGGAAGTAACCATGCTCGAAGCAAAGCCTTATGACCAAAGATTTCATTACAGTGATACTGTAGTAGTGATATTGTAAAAGTGATTTTGAAAGCAACTAAACTGTATTAAGACATATACATGCTATATTAATATGTAGTAAAACTATTTATTATAAAAGATATAGAAGGAGCGATCTTGCTTGAATATTTGAATATTTTACAAGCATCATTAGCCCATCTGGCAGAAGGGCTGGGACAAATCCTGGCCTGGGGAGACCACTCTCCAGCCGTTCATATCCAAGCCTCTGGGTCACTAAGCATTTGTGTAACTAATTCAGAGTCAGCCAAGACCACAGACAATGACAGGGGGGGCGGGACTGCCACATCAGCAGGTTTGCATGGACTACAATGTCCTGCTGACCAAGCGCAGTTATGCAAAAATTCTGACATGTGTCAGGGTGCTAGAAATGGAGGATTGTTTAAATGATTTGTCACTTAGGCTTAGTTCTAAGAATAAAACCTAAGGAAAGAAAATAAGAACAAAGGGCAATAAGGGAAAGTCTTACTTCCAAAGATATCCATCGTAACATTATTTGTAAGTCAGATTATAAACAAATCAAATAGGAACAACCAACATACCAAATGGCAGGACACGGCTGCATAACCTGAGGCAGACATGCTGTGGTGTATACGGTGCATTGTGTAGTATGCACAAAGAAGTTTTCAGGAAGCTACGTGAAAAATGCGGGGAAATGCTTCTAACGTTAATTGGAAGATGCAGGATTAAAAAAGCCTGTATAACTGCCATACTCGTATGTTAAAAAGCACACCTCTGCGCATAGAGATGACTCTACATTATTCAGAAAACGGTTTAACTGGGTGGTCTGTGCAATGAGGGTGCAGATTTCTGTGTGCTGTTTTTCGTCTATCTCCAGTCCCTATTCCTCGTCTCTTTCACTGGTCGTTTAAAATAAAAATGTAATAACATTAGAGATGTGCAGTTTGTCTTTAGGGCAGCTCAAGCACAGTCAATTGAGGAGAAATTAAAGGCTGTACTACTTCATGCAGCGCACTCAGAGAGCAGCCAGCGTTACAGAACGCGCACAGGGAGTGGGTTTTCCTAAGAAGTTGCGACGATTGACAATATAAGTCAGTTATGGGGGAAGCCGGGATGGCTCAGTGGGTTAGGCACTCACTTTGCAGCGCTGGGGACCGAGGATCGAATCCCGGCCCCGGCCCATGTGGAACCATATGCTGAACTGGGAGCTCCCCCAGTTCAGTTCTCTCTCTGTCTCTGTCTCTGTATCTCTCTCTCTGTCAAAATAAATAAATAAATATTAAAAAAAAAAATAAGTCAGTTATGAAAGGGTGTGGCGAGTTCTCTGAGTGGAAGGTATACAAAAGGTAATTGGGCTCAGTAGAGTATTTGGGGAAAACACTTAGCTTCTGAATTTGATTGTGCACAAAACTCCTCTTCAAATCTTTGTCCTAAAAGCTTCAGCTGTGACAGTGTCCAGATTCTTAGGTTTCTATGAAGATGTACCTTATGGATGTGAAGGATTACTATTTGGAGAGACATGTGGGTCCTTTGGTGGGACTCCAAGGGATAGAGGAAGGGACCGCATCGCCTTGGTAAGGAAGATCTTTTAAGGAGCTAGAAGCAGTCTGTGGCAGTCAGGGTGCCAATTAACAGAGCGCAAACCAAAGTTGGGAGAATTTGAGGTGGGAACTCACTACAAAAGGCTGGGTGGCTGGGAGGGGCAAAGGATAACGCAATATCCTGGGCTAGTAAGAGAATGAGATGAGACAGCCACCAGCACCTACCAGCTAGAGAGAATCAGTGACTTTAATCAGGGTCCCCCTGGTCCTACACGACCCTTAGGGCAGGACCCAAGGACATAACTCACCTGATTTATTTCCTCTGATCCAGCCGTTCCCTACTGGATGTTGGCTGAACCTACCGGCCAACTCCAACCAGAAGCAGGAATAATGTCCATAGGAATGCGTGAAAGTGTGGGCAGGGAAGAGTGGAGCGGGGACCTACAGTCAGACAGAAGACAGCCTGCACAGCATCCAGGAAGGGCGTCGCTGACCTTAGAAAACTGTATTTTTCAGCATGGATGTTGGTCAAGAGGCTGAAGCACTATTTGGGGGGGAAATCCAAGTGCAGCACGGTGTTTGGACCAGAGGACTTCACATTTTCCATTTAGTTCTGAGACTGTACTGCCAAGACACCTCAGCCGAACTAGAAGCCTGTAAATAATCGGTGCCACTACAATCGCGTATTATGGTCCCCCGTCTGCAGTCAGGAAACTCGCGCCCTTCATTCTTCTGGAGCCATAACCGCTTCCAGCGCCCACACGGCTTACCTGGAAGACTCACAGGGCAGTAAAAGCCACACTATGTGTCATTGCGGGGCGGGCACTGACGCTCAACACACACAACCCAGGGGAAGACGTAATTCGAGTTTCTGACACTTGTCACCCCGAGACCAAGGTGTAGGAGTGGTCCATTGTAATAACAGCAAGTGTGTATTAAGTGTTCACATGTGCCAGGCACTGAGCCACGCACGTCCCTTGAACTCACTGACGCCTGCCAAGGGCCTTTCGGTGACGCCGTTGCTGGTGTCTTCTCATCGAGGAGTAGACGCGGCTGGAGAAACGTGCTGCACGGTCTCCTGCCATAGGCAGCAGCTGCTGCCCCTTCACACCCATGGTCACGTGTGCTGAAACCACACCTCCATCCAGCTACTGCCAGCCCCGTGACAGCACGCAGGGCACCCCCTCCCCGTCCCCGTGGGCTACAGCGTGCCTGTCCTGAGCGCCGCTTAGGCGCGTCTGCTCAGCTGGCCAAACCTTCCCTGAACAGCTGCTGCATGCCAAGACCTTTCCTGCTTCACTCCGCCTCCTGCCCTGTCTTCTTGCACAAGTAGCTGTGCACAGAGTTCTGCGGCTCTCCCTACCTGCATTCCCCCTGATTCACATGTGGAAGCTGTAACCCCCGTGTGACTCCATCTGGAAAGAGCATTCTTAGGAGGTAATTAATCTTCAATGAGCTCACAAGGATGGAGCCTTAATACCTTAAAGCTGCAGCCTTATAAAAAGAGAAAGAACTCTCTCTCTCTCTCTCTCTCTCTCTCTCTCTCTCTCTCTCTCTTACACACACACACACACACACACACACACACACACACACACAGTGAGGAGGCAGCCATCTGAGAGCCAACAGACAGACTCTCAGACTCTCACTGGAAACCTAATTGCCTTGACCTTGGACTTCTCAACCTCCAGAACGTTGAGAAAAGAGCTTTTGGTTCCTTCAGCCACTCAACCTGTGGTATTTTTTTATGGCGGTTCCAGCCGATACTATCGACTCCCCCAGTAAATGTCTTACATATCTAACCCCACAGTGGCATCTGGTTCTCAGTGGACCCAAACTAATGCAAGCACCATTAGGAGTTTCAGGTGTTTGCCCAAGGTCACAGACCACGACATGGCCGAGGTGAGGTTCAAATGCAGGCATTTGGACTCCGGAGCCTCCCTGCGTGTCCACTAACTGGCTAGCCTAACTCGCCCAGGAACACTTTTGGGGGACACCTGTCCTCACTTGACCAGAGGGCTTGTCGATGTTGCCTGACCTGAAGTCAGGCAGTCTCTGTCTCTCTGAGGTACCTGCACTCCAGCTAAGTGTTTCCGGTCCGTTCATTCCTCACGACAGAGAGTGCTGTACTGTCTCCTCGTGCTCACTCTCCTGGGGCATGTTGACAGATGTGAGTATATATGGGTTTCAACAGTTCCCAGCTGTGAAACTTCAGACACATGGACTGCCCTGAGGCTTTGTTTAATTACGTGAAAAAAAAATGAGAACAGTCATTCCTAAATCATGGGTCACTTGGAGGGCTGAGTGCATTAACATGTAAGGGTATCAGCTGATGCACAAAGCCACTTATAAGTAATATTTCCCACCCTTTTTTGGACCCACGTTTGGATATATTTGAAGAGGTTGGTCAAGAATCTGTTGTCGAAAGTGCATAATGTATTTCCATTTACAGCAACGGCCTTTTCCAATCCTTCCATCATGAAATTTCTGACGGACAGAATCAGGACATTCCATTCAAAACCTTTGCCTAGATTTGACATCTCCCCATATATTCCTGTGAACAAGAGAAAACATTGTGATTCTCTATTTCATCCCCAGAATTTCTCCTGAATTTGATGATCAAGTTTCAACTAGAACCTGAGTTATTGCCACAGCCTGTGTCATAAACTGTTTTTCCCAAGAAAATAAAGAGTCAAAGTCGTTATTCCTCATTACCATCACTCTTCAACAAAGCGGCCTTGGCTTTCAACTATCTCTAGTGGTTCCATATTCTAACTCATCTTGAAAAGTTAAAAAACCATTTTTAAAGCCATATTTTCATTGAAAATGAGAAGTGTGTGCAAACCTGGGTATAGGGTGAACTTTTCAGCAATATAGGAAGAATATCTTCTGCTAATGAGCTGTTACCTTAGATGATTTTCTTAATGTCTCTGTGTCTGATTTTTGCAACTGGAGATTGAGAATGATTGTTCCTTTCATGGTTGTGAGGATTAAATGAAATTATGATGTAAAATACTCCCTGGTTAACACGCAGAAGCACCCAAGCAAAGGGTCATGAGCATGTGTGAGCCTGAGGGTGTCATTAATGTGTGACACACGCCATCTCTTCTCTTTCTAAGTTGTTAAATAGAGTTCTCCAGGGCTTGTGGGAACTTCTAGTAGAACATTTCCAGTTTCATTTCCAAGGAAGTCTAGTGTGGCCTGTTAGAACTTGGAAACGTGCCATTTGTGATTAATGTCAGTCGCAGATACTGCTATAAGTGTTTTTGTTCTTTTTATTTGTTTGTTTTCCTGTTTTAAGTAAAGTAGAATTATGCTCTCCATCAAGTACAGGTTTTGTTGAGAAACCAAGTTTTAGGTCACATGCATACTCCTTTGACTGTTTATTTCCCTGCTTATCTGGTTTCTTAAGGGCTCCGTTGGATTGTGCTAGAACACCCAGAAAGTCCCATTGGATTGTCCCTTGGTTTTGAACTATGTTGTGAAATACATACCAAAGGTTCTGTTTCCTGTTCCTGTAAGTTCGGGAAGAAGTACCGGTATACCATTCTCTGAAGAGCAACACACCTTGCTGAATTACCTTCTTCGTAGTGATTTTGTTAAACATGTCATCATTTTTTAAAATCTTCTGTTCTCTTGCTCACTTCATGACATGTCTCTTGGAATAGTAAGCTCTGAAGGTGACAAGCGTATCATATGCATGAGATGCACCATGGTCCCTTTTGTGTCACTTAGCCCCTGGGTCGGGGGCTGCGTCTCAGCGAGTTGGGCTCATGGCTGTAACGCATGGCTGTGCTATTGTTATAACGGTTACATTGTTACAAGCTTTCATGAACTATATGTCTGTGCTAATGGCTTCTCTACATACTGTAGCATGTGCCATTTTAGACTTCCTTCCACAGGTGTGTCCCGCAGAAAAATGAACTAAAAGGTGAATAAGATACTTATTCAGGCTTCAGAGGCGAATCCGTAAGCGTCAGCCCCTGACTGCCTTTATGATTCCCCAGCTCCTGAATAGACCTGGGGACATCCTTTCGGGACAAGACTTGTCCCTGTGTCCAAGCTTCTTCTGCTCGGGGCAGGACACGTGTGTCACCCCAGCCCCCGACCCCAGGGGGAGTCCAGCTGGGTGGTTATGATGCTGGGATTCCGGCTCCATCGGTTGTTAGCTCTTTGAACTTGGGCCAGTTATATAATGTCTCTGTGCCTCAGTTTCCTCATTTGTAAAAGGGGACTGGGAATACCTATTTCAAGGGCTTGTTCTGAGGACCAATCAGATATGACATGTGAAGGGCCTAACACATAATAAGGTCCCAGTAAATGTAGGCTATTGCTATTGTTTTCTCTTCTTCTAGGCAGCCCACGTCCCCGAGTCAAACCCCATTTACTCTGCTCCAGGCCTTGCCCGTTCTCGTACACAGCGTGATGCGCAGCCCCGGGGCGGGCTTCTCTGGGCCATGCTGAGCAGCACCACTTCTTAGCGAATTGGGGACTTTATTTCATTTGCAACTTTTCTCTTTTGCAAACGGGTCTCACGTCATCATTACTGGTGTGACAATGGCACAAGGGACGGTAAGTGTTTAATAAAATCCGTGGACAGTGTTGATGCTCAATACTTTGTATAAAATGCGTGCGAATATCTCGGCTGTTCTTTAAGAAGCCCACCTTCGTGCCCGCCTGCCGCTGCTCACTCTTTCCTTCCTGTGGCAGTCAACACACTCACTCATTCAACAGCACGGGGGTATGTGTTTGTGTTTGCTTTCTCATAAGCCCTGTTCTGGGAAGAGGGGCCGTCACTTGTCTTTGGAGACTTGCGAGCCGGCGTCACCACTGCTGTCCCTCCCGCCTTCCATAGAACGTCCACATTCACACAGGGGCATGAAATGCAGTGAATGTGGCCAAGTGAAACTGCTACGTAAATATTCGCAAAGTGCAAGGCGCTAAATGAGCATCTGTGTGAAGGGAATGCACATGAAATACAACCTTGTGGCACAGATGCAGAATTTAACCAGGTTACACAATTCATTACCCAGTGAGGACACTCATCCATTAACAAATGAATCAGCTTCCCCTGCTTTAAACATGAATGCCCAATGCAATGGCTTATTACACCGACCCTTGCTCATTAAAGACTCTTAACCTGGGAACATTGAATGTGGAGGAAGCGAAGGTGATCGCTGGTGACGTTTTGCCTTTTCTTTTCTAGTTCCTTACTGATAGACACTTGTACAGCATCTTCGGTGAAAGCTCTTATGTAAATTGGACCATACAGAAAGGACAGGGTGTCTCGCGTTGCTGGGTTTTGTTCATTTACAACATTTACTAAATGAATGGGCTCATCTCATGCGATCGTCATAGGAAGCCCAGTGGGGGCGGGAATGACTAACTCATTTGAACAGATTTGCGTAGGGGTGTGGGTCCCAACTCCACCTCAGATCAGGGACGTGACCGTGGCAGTCCGATTCTGCCACCGGAGCTGCCTATACGTACACCCCCGAGCAGCGATGCTAAGGTAAGAGCAGGTGTCACGGATGGACAGGAGCCAAACTACACGAACCTCTCCTGCAGGCGTCTGCCTGAGCTCACAGCCAGCTGTGAGGTCGTGGTGATTGTACTGTCCTCATCTCATGATCAAGGAGGCTGGGCTGCCCGTGGCAAAGTGCTGGTGCCAGCACAGCCATGTCACATGGGCGTCACCACGTTCAAGGGAAGGGGAGCGCAGAGGCCGCTCCCTTCACACCAACTAGAGGCGATTGGGTCCATGTCCTTGAAGAGACATGACACCAGCATTTAAGGAAAGCAGAGGGACCTGTGGGGCACAGAAATGCAGAAGGGAAGGTCCACTCCCTCCTGTCCTCACAGATGAAAATGAGGAAAACACAACCCTCCCTCTCAGGATTGCTTCTTGGCCGGTAGGAGTAGCTCGGGAAACCAAAACAAAACACAACAGTATTTCAATAGTGCTTCAAGCTCAAACAACAACTGACGTGTTAAAGCCCCATGTGTGAAAGTCCGAACGTTCAGTACCTCAAAATGTGACCTCACTTGGAAAAAGGGTCTCGCAGAAGAAGCCAAGTTAAAGTGAGGTCACTGGGGAAGCCTACGCCCAGTGTGACTGGGTAGAAACAGGAATTTTAGAGTCAGACGAGCATGAGGAAGACTGTGAAGAGACATAGGTAGAGGACGACCGTGTGCCCACCAGGGAGAGGGGCCTGGGCAGGGACTTCCCTCTTCCCTCACAGCTTTCAGGAGAAGTCAGCCCTGCCACCACCTGGAGTTTGGACTTTAACACTCAGAGACCAAATATTTATGTTGTGTCAACTACCCAGTTTCTGGTACTTCGTTACCACAGCCCCAGCCGAAGCGAAGTAACGCCGCAGGGCTCAGGGATCCCGCCCCAATCTGCCCTCACCGACCCTGAGCCAGGTTCCTCCTTAAAAATGTAAGGAGGGGAAGCCGGGATGGCTCAGCGGGTAAAGCGCTCACTTTGAAGCCCCGGGGACCAAGGATCGAATCCCGGCCCCGGCCCGTGCGGACCCACATGCTGGACTGGGGTGTGCCCCCCGTTCAGTTCTTGCCGGTGCAGCCCCATGCCCACCTGTGGAGTGAAACTATATGGAAAACTAATGTCGACTATGGAGGCTGCTCTGGGCCCTCCCCCTTCTCTCTGTCTCTCTGTCTCTGTTTCTCTCTGCTAAAAATCAATAAAATAAATCTTTAAAAAAAATTTAAAATAAAAAAAAAAAAAAAATGTAAGGTGACCAGATGTTAACATGGGTAAAGCGGGACACCACTGACCGGGGGGGAGGGGGTTCTTGATTAAAAATTGGGTCTATCTCCTGCCGTTCCCTAGCTTATCGTGCATTCTTTCCAAAACGGGATGTTTTTAAAATGCCGCGGGACTCGGGACAAATTGTTAAAAATCGGGACTGTCCCGCCCAAAGCGGGACGTCTGGTCACCCTAGCCTTACTCCCCACACCCGGCGTTCATCCGCCCTTAGCAACATGTGCTGCCCACAGCTGCGGGCCGCCCCGCCCAGCGCCTGCCCTGGAGCAGGCCCTTCAAATACTGGGCGAAGGCACTTCCCCTGCAAAGAGCCTAACATGCAGCACGCGACCTTCAGGAAGCTCGTGCATGGAGAGGGCTTCAGGCCCTGCCTCGGTCACGCGTGGGAATGGCACGCGTGCTAACAGGAGCGTAGAGGAGGCCATTCTGAACCAGCTCTAGGAAAAGTGAGCAACACTTTTGCGTTGACCATTGGTTCCTGATAACTCATCCAGTGAGAAATGTTTGTAAAAGATCATTGCAGCTGTTACGTCTTCTTTCCAAACACCACGGTGGACTTGAGTGGCTGTCCTTCCTTGGAGCATGAGACTTTCCTTGGGGAACACTGTCTACGTCACCGTCACTTGTGTTTTCCTACCCGAGCATCCGGGGGCCTGTGCCTGAGGAATCTTGTAGGAGAGAACATGGCACGCCTTCACGCCCGGCTGACCTACCTGAATCCCAGGAGATTACGTGTCCTAGAGGAGGCTTCCTTCTGAGGACTGTGAGGAAGTGTGTCCCACGCCCCCACTCTCATTTTCCGGTGACTTCCTGTCAATTTCTGGTGTTCCTTGGCTGACAGACCATCACCCTGACGGCTGCTTTTATGTGCACATGGGGACTGCCAGCCACAGCCACCCCTCATTGCTGACTTTAGTCTCCTTTTTAGCATCGACACAGACTCATTTTTCTTTATTCTAACAAAAGATCCCACAGTCTCATGCCCCCACCTATGACGTTTGTCAGCTTGTTATAACAACTTTTCCAGAGGCTTTTATGGGCTGCTGGCCTCTATTTGTCTTACCTCCAATTGTCCCTGCATTTTGGTGTTTGCTTTATAAGAGGTCCCAGCCATCTTTGACTTACCCACCACGCCCTCCCGTGGGGAATGTCCCCTTTCTTAGCATCCCTGATGCCTCTGCTGGGGTCTGGCTCCTCCTCTGTCCAATCCTGAGTGAGGCTGGAAAGCTATGTTTCATCCCGTGTCCCAGCCCCTGGCTGAATCACAGTGGAACTCCCGGGGGAAGGAGCTAAGGGACACCTCAGTTCTTCCAGGGGAAAGACCCAGAGTCCGTTCTCTGAGATGCTGTCAACTTTTAAGGAGAAACAGTGGACTGCATCGGCTTCGAATCCGCTTGGATGACACCAGAGCTCTGGAACGTTTAGTGGAGATCTTCCCGTGCTCTGTGAAAAGCTGGCGCTGGCTCCGTGGACCTCCTGAGGAGTGAATGAGGAGGTGCATTTCTTCAGTTCTGGAAACACCATGGCCGAGGGCCAGCCTTGGCACTCAGCCAGACTGGGGCTTTAATTTCAGCTTTACCACAAAGCAGATGGTGAGCTGGACCAACCAAAGTCCGGTCCCCACACCTGTAAATTAGTAACGGGGAAGCCGGGAGGGCTCAGTGGGCTAAGCGCTCACTTTGCAGCCCCGGGGACTGAGGATCGAATCCCAGCCCTGGCCCGTGTGGATTCATATGCTGAACTGGGGAGTGTCCCCAGTTCAGTTCTCACCGGGGTGAGACCCCGGCCCAGTTCCTGCCCTGCAGCCCCGCGCCCACCTGTGGAATGAAACTATGTGGAAAAACCAATGATGTGCAACTATGGAGACTGTTCTGGGCCCTCCCCCTTCTCTCTGTCTCTGTCTCTGTCTCTCTCTGTCAAAAACAATAAAAATAAATCTTTAAAACAAAAATTAGTAACGATAACATCTATACAGGAAATGCCAACATAACACGCACTTGCCACAATTAAGCTACATTAAACAAGATTATGTACAGCCAATTTTGCTATAATTGGACATATGGGTTCCTAAAAATCATTATGCTATGCCTGACCATGCAATAAAAACCACGTGGCTCAAGAGGAATAATTGGCACAGAATTCAAAAACCTCACCCTTGATACATTCGAACAAAAGAGATAGGGGCTTAATGCTAGCACAGTTTTACACATAGTAAGTAGATAAGAAATAACATAGTCCAATAAATATGACCCTTGACCTTGAAAAGCACCTGCAGTTTGTAGCTTGTGGGCAATTGACAGGTGTCGGGAGGAGTGGCATGGGATTAGATGGGAAGTCATGACTCGGGCTGTGGATAGGCCTGGCTCATGATCCGCAGGGCATGCTGGGTAGCTGGGCGGTGGGGGAGGGGTTGCACGTGGGCATTTTGTGTTCTGCGTGGACCTATTCAGGAGGACGCAGCCTTCTTTGTTTATCCAGTGTTTCTTGTACACAAAAGTCCACTAAGCAGCAACAGAGTTTGTTTCTGCTCAAATCGCTCCAATATACTGCTGTGTTGAACACTGTGCTATAAAAATAGGCCCTGTGTCAGGACCAGCTGTCAGGGAGGTAGCAGCAGTGTCTCTGGCCTGCAGTGCACGGTCCGCCCATGGTCACTAGTATTCCTTTCCGTTTTCCTCTCCTAGCTTTGGATCTTCTTGAGGGCAGGCACCATGTTTTGTCCACCTTTGTGCCTCAGTGACTGACATTCCTGAGCCAATCAGTAGTGATGGTTGGATGGTAAGAGCAGGATAAGGCTGTAGCCTCTGGGGAAGGGGAGCTGTGATTGACCGGGGTCACAAGGGATGAAGCAGTAACCCCTGGCAGCCTGCAGGCTGGGCCCTGAGCCTGGACCCAGCCGGGAGCTGAGCCTACAGGTAGGTGAGGGAGTGAGTATTCCACATGCTGGGGATGGAGGACCCCGGAGCTAAGAACTGCCACATTGCAGCTCCCTTGGGCAAACAGGAAGCAGCAGAGCCATGCCAACGTCACAAACCTGCTAAATAGCAGAGTGAGAACTTGCACTTGGGCAGAACGGGCTCCAAGCCCAGGCTTTTCCCTTCATGTCACTAATTGCCAAAGCCTCTGACAACATCAGCCAAGTCTACAAGGTGACACCATAATGAAGGGGCCTTTCTACCTGGCATTTTACTAGTCACCCTATTTAATCCCCCAAACCATCATGTTACGTAAGACTGTTATCACAGCTGAGAAGAATGAGACCAGGGAAGGGGAGTGAGGGGTCCGGGACCGCACATGGATGAGGACCAGAGCTCTGTTCTCCTTCAAAGCTGCAGGGGTGGGGAGGAGGGATGGGTGAGGAAGTGTCTGCTCTTGGCGAGGCCACGCCCCATGTCAGCACAGGACACCATTCTGCTCTCCCTGACAGAAGCACAAGTCCGGCTCTTCTCTGCAATGAGTAATTTCTTTGGCTCTGCTGGGCAATAGAAAAATACCCTCCCCAAGAAAATTAAAGACTGGTGTCCCAGGACAATCAGAGAAACATATGGTATTGTCCCCTCCCTCCAGCTCCTCCTGACAACTTCATCTGTTCTCAGGGTGGCATGGTGTCCTGCACAGGGGCCAGGGGCCCAACTATGAAAGTAGAGTTTTGTGACGTCTGTGACATGGTTTGCTAAGGTCATTCATTCATTCACTGATGTGACAGACTTCGGTTTGAAGCAGACTGAGGTTTTCCCGAGAGCCTGTGACTGAAGTTTGTGAGCTCCCGTTGGGGGTCTGCGTCTGAGTAGCTGTGAACTCAGGTAGGCTCCTTCATTGCTCTGATCTTCAGGACCCCCTGGACCTACTTCTTCTACAAAATGGAGACTACCATCATCATCGTCATCATCATGATTATAGTCATCATCATGGAAGGTGTTAAAAGCTCATGACATCAAATACTTGGCTCTGAGAACTTCCCAGGACATGCTAGGGGGCTGGACATTTTTGAGCAGGCCGGGGGGGGGGGGGTTCGGTGAACAGGAATGAGGCAAGGCAGAGAGCACTGATCCATCCTTTCCTACATGTCAAGGTCACTGTTAAGTGCTTACCAGAATCATGCCATCTTCACATATGCAACATGGTAGACAGAACAATGCCCCCTAAAGATGTCTGTATCCCAATCCCTAAAACTTATAAATACATGACCTTACACGGTAAAGGGACTTTGGAGATGTGACTAAGTTAAAGATCTCACAATGGGAATATTTTCTGGGTTATCCAGGTGGACCCGATATCCCAAAAGTCCTCACGAGAGAGAAGCAGGAGGGTGAGAGTTAGAGAAGGGGTGACAAAAGTAAGAGGTTGGAGTCACATGTGGCCATGAGTCAAGGGATGCGGGCAGCCTCTAGAAAAAGCTGGGAAAGGCTAGAAAATGTATTCTCCCCTAGAGCCTCCCGAAGGAACCCTCTCTGCCAATCCATCCGGACTTCTGACCTCCCCAGCTGTAACAGAATGGAGGTGTACTATTTTAAGCCACTAAGTTTATGGTAATTTGTTACAGCAGCCACGGGAAGCTAAGACATGGGACCAGGTATTAAAAAATGATCTCCATTTTAAAGATGAAGAAAATAAGTCTCAGAGGGGTTAAAATGTCAAAGGTCACAGAGCTGAGGAAATGAGTAAACTGCAAATTGACTCTCCACTCCTGTTTATTCTTAGCGAACCCATCATCTGAGGCTGTGTGAACCTACAGTCTATGTGACTGGGTTGAAAAATAGTCATTCTTTGTCCATCTCTTGCCCGTTTCTTCCACTTTGCTTCTCGGCAGCACCTTCAATGCAGTAATCGTGCCCACCGATATGCCATTCTTTACAAAATAAATGAGAATGGAGAGATCTTTGGCTCCTGCCAAAAAACCCAAAGGAGAGCGGAAAATACACGGGTTATTAACAACTCAATGAGATTAGAGAATCTGAGTTTAAAAATTAGATCAGAAAGTAAAAAGCACATTCTTCATAAACATTTAACCCCCGCCAGTGTGGCCGTAATTAGGGAGCTGAGCAGGGCTCGCTGGGCAGGGGACTGTCCCAACATCTGAAAGATATGGACTCCTTTGGCAGCTTTGTCACCTTCTCTGAGAAATAAACGCTTGGAGTCCAAAATTATAAAGACCGCATCAGCCACCACCATTGTGTTTGAGATGCCCTGAAAACGATGCTCTTTAAATTGTTAAACTCCTAGCCAATCTGCCTTCAATTTTAACGAAGTCATAATGGACGCAAAAGCTGTCTGTAGTCATTTCACACAGTTATCTCATTTTATTCTCCTCTACTCATTCACCATGCCTCTGGTGGTGGACTGATTTCAGCAACAGCTCTGACGTGTTCAAGCCTTCCCAACACACCCTCTTCAACAACTCCCACTCCAGGCTCGATTATGTGGCTCACTCTTATCCAAAAACAGTAGCACACATGAGGCAAACGCTTGCCCACTGGGGCTTGCTCTCTTCTGTCGCTCAGAATCCTGAGTACAATAAACTCAGACACGCCTGTTAGATGATAAAAGTCACACAGTCCAGTTGCCTTGCCCCAGATGGCATCAGACATGACCTTTGGCCATCTTACACTGCACAGTCCCAGAAAATCACCAGCTGACGGCTGATAGGTGAGGCCAGTTCAGCCTACTACAGAACCTTCTGGATGAGCCCAGCTCAAATCGCCCATCTGCAGAATCAGGAACTAAAATACGTATGCAGTTTTAAGTCACTACGTTTTAGATTGGCTTGTTACGTAGCAAAGCAAAACGAACACACTTCTCATCCACATTCAAGCATTCCTCCTGTGTGTTTACTATAAAAATGAACACAATAAAGTAACATAAGGCAAAGGAAACAAAGCCACAGCTCATCACGCAAGGCAGCAGCTTTGCAGCAACCAATCTACACCGTTGAAGGGGTTGCCGTGTGGTGGTCACTGTCTCTGGCCATCACACTCCCCACATACTAGCTGCACGTCCATAGCCACATGACTTGGAAAGCTTGCTTACTCCCGCTTTTCTCCTCCTTTACTTCCTAGTCAGTCTCCATTCCCTCCCCTCTGGTTTCTATTCTCAGGACTTCACTCTTCTTCGTGAAGTAATTGTTAGGACTCCATTATTTAGCGCATGTCCAGCCCACAGCCCTGGATGGCTGTAAATGTGGCCCAACACAAGTTTTTAAAATCCTACAAGACTTTTTGCTACTTGCTTCTTTTTCTTTTATTAGCTCATGAGCTATCATTAGTGTTAGTGTACTTTATGTGTGGCCCTTCCTCTTCCAGCGTGGACCAGGGAAGCCACAAGGTTGGACACGCCTGCTTCTGAGGCTGTGACGTGTTTATTTTCAGTTCTTTCATGGCCCTTTCTTTGCCTGCATTTGTGTTTCCTCCTCCTCTCTCAAAATAAACATCCAACAAACCCTCAAAACAAACTCTTTTTTTCTGGGACCATTTGTCCTCCAGGTGACCTCACCCGCCACCGGTTTCAGAAGCCATCCCTATGCCGATGGCTCCAGATCTGTGTCCAGAGTCCAGACTGTCACTTTAGCCTCTGCGCTTGGATGTTCTCACAAGCACCTCAGACTAAACATGACCAAAGCAGAACCCAAACCTTCCTTGCTGAACCTGCTCTTGATCCATTATTCTACCACTTGGCATTTTATGCACACTCCCCATTACTGGCTTCATGAGGGCTCCTGTTTTACTCAAAGCCCCGTTTACAGTAATTGTAGAAAGATGAAAGGCAATTCCTTGAGCTCACAGTGATAATTTTGTGGAATAGATCCCATCCAACGCCAGAAACAATAATACACGTGTGGATTTAATGTGGATTTGTTTCTCCAAGGCGGAGGTGTTACCCGATAGCAGATGTGGGAGATGGGAAGCTAGGCCTGCATGTGTCTGTGAGCTGTCCTGAACGTTCTCACATCAATGACAACGGCCCTGTGATGTCAGGGGAGCTGGCGGACATACACCACACACTTCATCACGCGGCAGGATGGGCTTTGAAGTGCTGTCCATTCGACTACAAGGTCGTGTGTCAACAACACGCGGAGGCAGTTTTGGAGACAGGGAGTTCACAGACATGTCAGCGCCATACGTGAAAGCGTTCTGCAGCCCCTGAGCTTAGCATGTGGTCCTGGGTAGTGGCTCAGCACATGTGCATGGATTGGACCCAAAGCTGCCGCATCCCGGAGGTTCCCACAATGCATCCTGGCAGCACAGTGGCCCCAATGGGAGGGGGAGGGGACAGCTGGGCAGGCCCCTTCCTAATGGGTATTTGAGGTGGAAGGAGCGGGACCATCCCTTCCTGTGACTGAGTTTTCAATTCACGGGAAACATAAAAGACAACACGTTTGCATAGGAAACCCCAACACATTTTCTAAAAGTGACTACTCTTACAGTAGAGAAATAGATATGTGATTATTGGGGCACAAAACGAGTTTGTATTAGGGAAAATCAATGCTCGTATTAGCATTTAAATGACACTATTTGAATCCTGGGATGACAGAGTTGGAAGGTAGCCTAAAAATAATTGTATTCAACCTTCTCATTTCATTTTGTGCAGGCAAGACAAGTGAGGCATGGGACAAGTCTGTTTTGGGAGATAATAGTGTCACCTTGGACCCCAGAGGCACCATGCTAAACTCACCTCTCCTGTCAGCTTGTGGAGCAAGTGAAATATTTTGGGTACATCTCATAAGTCTAGCAAAAAATGTCTATTCCAAAAAGATCACTTTTCCCTTAGTTTTATCTCTTCATTAATACTAATGATGCATATATATTAAGCTGAGAAAATACAAGAAGATAGGGCTATATTGATGATGATGATGATGATGTTATTATTATAAATCATCCCTAATCCCATCACCTAAAGGTAGTCATTAATGGGAAAGCTGGGATGGCTCAGTGGGTTAAGTGCTCATTTTGAAGCCCCGAGGATCGAATCCCGGCTCTGGCCCAGGTGGACCCACATGCTGAATTGGGGAGTTCCCACAGTTCAGTTCTCTCTCTGTCTCTGTCTCTGCATCTCTCTCTCTCTTTCTGTCAATAAATACATAAATAAATAAATAAATAAAATAAAGGTAGTCATTATTATTATTTGGGTGTATATTCTCTTTCATTTCTTCTAAACACATAGGTCCAAAGACATAGGTTAAGAGGATGGGCTTTTGTTTGCGGAAGACAAGTTTCAGATTTCAGTCTCGCACCTAGCAGCTCTCTGACCTTGGATGTGTGTTCTGATGTCTACTGGTGTTTTATTCATCCTGGAGGCCAAAGAATTAACAGCACATGCTTAATAGGATTGTGAAGGTTTCATTGTGAAGCCTGAGTCCATTTCGGGGACATGTGAAGCCCTTATTTATTGGTGTTTTAATATATGCTTTATAATCTGCACTTGAAAATATAACCTATATTAATATCTCAGTATGTTTTAATATGCACATGTCTAATATCTATACACAATTGCATGTTCTACTTTAAGATGACATTTATGATAAAAATTTTCATGATGTAGCATTTGCATTTAAATATTTTTATGGCTAAAAATAAAGAATATGTGTAATCAACTCTCTTTGTTGACATTTAAGGTCTTTCAAAATTTTTGCAGTCACAAATAATGCTGAAATGAATATGTTTATATACATGCTCTTTTTAAGGATTCACTTCAGAAATGAAACTATCATATCAAATATTGTGGAAATTTATAAGGTTTATGATGCATATTATGGATCGCTCTCACAAGACATTATATTAATTTACACAAAAATTAGCAATGCATGAGATTTTTTCATCTCTTAGGGCACATGAAAGCATTCCATAGTGACATTTCAGAAGAAAAAAAATCCTTTCACGTTTGATACCATGTAAGCAATGAGATTGTATTTTGATCATTTTAATTTTGCATAACTTTGATGACTGATGAGTTTAAGCTCGCTGTTGCTTTTTAAACAAATGCATCTCCACCCTGCAAAAGGTATTGGTGTCTTATCTCTCTCTAGATGGGCAGGGCCTTTTCTTCTCGATTTGTTTGAGCTATTTGTTCATTATTGATAACAACCCTTCTATGTTTGCTATAAATATGATTTCTCAGCAATAAATTTGCATCATCTTTTTATATACTGTAGGTGTTTGCTCATCACTTTGTTTGAATTTACATGCACTCTAATCTGACCATCTACTAAATCTATCCACTAAATACAAAATGGTTCAGATTTAGACATTATATTTCTGGTATGTATATTTTGTTCCTGTCATTCATGCATTTAGGCCTGGGTCCGAAGCACACTCTTTTGATTTTTGTAGCTTTAGAGCATTTTAATATCTGATAAGATGGGTTTGCCCATAATGGACGCCTGTTTCCAAACAATTTTCTGTTATTTTTACATATTTATTTTTTACAAGATAAATTTGGATTAATTTTTCCTGGTTAAGTTGACATTCTGTCATGATTTTGATAGAAATTGCGTTCTACTCTAAAGCTACTTGAAAATAAATAGTAGTTTACAATCTTTAGTCTTTTCATCCGGAAATATGATCTATGCTGATGACTCAAGTATTACTTTACATTTTTCAACAATATTTTGTTTTATACAAATCGTTCTGCGTATTTCTTACTGAAATTACTTCTAAGTGTTTTGTTACTTTGGCTATGGCTAATGGGGTAGTTTCTGATGAACTATTTTTAAATTCAGTGTTTGCTGACTCTATGCCTACCATTCATTCATTCATTCAGTGGACTGAACTCTCATTGATCCCAACAGTTC
Source organism: Craseonycteris thonglongyai (assembly GCA_004027555.1). Lineage (NCBI taxonomy): Eukaryota > Metazoa > Chordata > Mammalia > Chiroptera > Craseonycteridae > Craseonycteris > Craseonycteris thonglongyai. The sequence goes on from PVKE010001117.1 coordinate 57,086, forward strand.
TTTGGGTGAAGTCCTTGGGTAAAAACGCCTATATTAATTATCTTTTGCTGCACAGCAAATTACCCCCAAACTGAGTAGCTTTAGACAACAACATTTGATTCTCTCACGTTTTCTGTGGGTCAGGAATTCATACACAGCCTAGCTGGGGCTTTTGGTTCCGGATCCCTCACAGGCTGTAATCACGATGTTGGGGAGGACAGCCTAAGTCATTCTAAAGCTTGACAGTGGGGTGAACCTCTTCCAAGCTCACTCATTGGGCTTTTGGCAAAGTTTAGTTCTGCGTGGGCTGTTGAACTGAAGACCTCAGTTACTTGCTGTTTGTTGAGTAATGGCTGCCCTTCATTTGTTGCAACTTGGACTTCTTTTTTTTTTTTTTTTAATTGAACTGGGGGCCTCACCACATTCGGGAAGCACACCCCAGTTCAGCATGTGGGTCCGCCTGGGCCGGAGCCGGGATTCAATCCTCGGTCCTCAGGGCTTCAAAGCGAGCGCTTAACCCGCTGAGCCATTCCGGCTTCCCCAACTTGGTCTTTTTTATAGGCAGCTTGCTTCATAAGAGTGAGGAGAGAGAGAGAAGGGAAGAGAATTTTCATTATTTCATCTAGGAACTGACACTCTTAACAAATTGTATTGGTAAGAAGTGTGCCACTGTGTCAGTTCCAGCTCACACTCAAGGGGAGGGAATTCCACACATAATGGAAGCCATGAGGATGGGGACCACTGAGAGTCAGTTCAGAAGCTGCCTACTGCTGTACCTTTTGAACGATTTAACACATGAGTAAGTCCAACTCTAATCTTAACTCCAACTAGTCTACTACATCTGCTGCCAGTTAATCAAGACAGCAGTTCACGCTCTCAGCCAGGACCACAAAGGTGGGGTGTCTCCATGGAAGGCGTCCACAGCGCTTGTCTGGACATTTGGCTGCTCTTACAGAGCCTCTAGGCTGGCCTGACACATGTCCTCAAGAACACACCAACCCCAGAAGATGGCCAGCCACCAAGTTATCACAACGGAGCAGGATACCATTCAGTGTTCATAACCATGTTCTCTCATGCAATCCCAAATAAGCAAAATGAAGTTCAGGATACATAAATTAGTTAAAGAATTGTGTATCAAATTGCAGTTATGTAAAGTGGAGAATAGTACAGCAGATTCTTCATTAACTGGAACTGAAACAACAGGCACACTCAAGCAAGCAGCAAAGAAATCGAAGCACAGAAATAATACTACATTTAGCTGGCATGGGTGCCGGTTAACAGAGAGTTGACTGTATTTTTCTCCCCAATCTCCAAACCAGAGTTGAGTTGTATTTTATTAGTGAAGAATTCAGTTGCTGTCTCTTTCATTTCTTTTGAACTAGAGAATCGAGAGTTCAAGGGGTCTCTTCAGCTTTAGAACTTTGCGATCCAGGACTCTATAAGCACTACATGAAATGATACTAATCACTTAAGGGAGTTCTTTGAGACGGAGTGCTTTATTCCATCTTCAAGGAGAAAGAAATGGAGGCAATGATTCCCTCTTGCAACAATAGACACACTCCTGCACTCGGATGAAAGGCGGAAATGAAAGCAGTGTTAAGTGAGAATTGACAGGTGCTTGTGTCAGGCTGCCAAAGCAGGTGACAATGAGCTTCCACGTTTTACAAATGTCTTTTCTTATTATCATATCCATACAATCATGTACATATTTCCCCAACCAAACACAGACACCTAACCCCGGGTTTTTCCTTTACTTTTCTTGAAAATTAGGAGGTTGAGCTTAGGAATAATGAGAATGACTTGGACTGAAAAGAAAAGATGGTGCAAAGAGGTTGCACCACGCAGTTTGGAATCCAGACTGGGTTTGAATGCAGCTGGTCCACTCCCAGGTCCCTGCCTATGCAACCTTGGACAACGTTGCCTTTCTGAGTCTGTCTCCATCCCCAGCAAAGATAATACATTGCTCAGAATTCATTCATCCAACACATATTTACTGAAAACCCATGATATGTCTTTATTCTAGAGATATGACAGTAAATGAGCCAAAATTCTAGTACAGAGATACAAAGAAACAGATGCAGACATGAATTTAGTAGCAATACATGACAATTAGGCTAATTGGATAACCCAGGGGGTCAGGAAAAGTTTCTTTCAAGAATGTAATATATTTAAGGTGTTAAACACAGTGCTAGCACATAGTAGGTGCTCAAAAGTGCAAATTCCAGTTTTTCCTAGCATCATTGCTAGGAAGGCACAGCATGGTGAGAAATATTAGCTCTCGGCTAAATAATTTTACTTTGTGAAAAAAGCTGCAGATCTTAGAGGCAGACTGAAAGGTAGCCTAGCCTAACTCTTATGCTTGAAAACGGGGCCAGCAAGGCCAGCAGAGGAAAAGTAATTGACCCGAGGCGACACCATTGTGGTCCAGAGACTCCCCCTGCAGAGTTCCTTGGCCTCGATGCCTGGCCTCTGCCCCACACCACTGACGATGATAACGGTTTGGTGTCTGCGAGAGCAGAGCCCCCAGCTCTGGAACCAGAGACCTGGTCTGGAAGTGTCGTGACTCCCAGCAGAGCGTTCTTGCGTCCTTCGAGTGTGAGCATTTCCATGCCCTACCCAGAGCAGCCACCAAGGTGTGGGCAGCGAGTGGCCAAATACGGTGAGGGCAACAGAGGAGGGCATGGGAAGCCCAGCCTACAGCCCGGCCTCCTCACGCCCACTGCCCCCACTGCAGGACGTCCTCCAGAAGCTCAGATCTGATCTCGTCAGTCCACTGCCTGGTGGCACCTCTTCACCATGGGGATGAAGTCCGAATCCCTCTGTGAAGAAGAGGCGACATCACCGTGTGGCCTCTGCATTCTCCCCACTCCTCCCACCGGTGTCTGGAAAAGCAGAGCTCGCTGCCTTTTCAAAAACAAACCCTGCTCCCTCGTTCCCTTTCTCTGGTCTGCTGCCCCTGCCTCCCAACTGAGCTCCCGCCCTCAACCACCAGCAAAAGAGGACACAGCCCTGAGCCTCCCAGGACCACAAGCAATGCTTTGCCGATTTAATAGACCTCTGTTCGTTTGTTTGTTTGTGTTCTAAACTCCCACGACACGCTATTTCCACATACTGTATTTGTCTGTGTCTAAGAACGATACTTTTGTCTACAATTGTTAAGCCAAAAATTGGGGATCATCTTGTACACGGGAGTAACCTGTAGATTGATTTCTTAACGTTGGGTTAGAAAAGTGGGGGTTGTCGGATACATGGGGGCGTCTTATCCACAGGAAAATACGGTACATTATTTCAGAAAGGCAAACGCAGTCTCCATAGCCTGACTGACTGAACCGAGCCCCGCATCAGGGGGAACTTTGTCCCGGGTGGAGGAGTGCTGACTTCATCGTGTCTGCGTGAACTAGCCTCTCCTTGCTGTTGAGACCTGTAGTCATCCAGTGATTTCCCAGAATGCCTCTGTGAATTGGGAAGGGGCTCATTTGTTTATTTTACTCCATTATTTCTTATTCTTTTCTTTTTAATGGCCTATTTCCCTTGAATTTTCTTTAGCACTACTAACCCCCACTACCCCCGTGGGGAGACTGCAGAGGATATAGGAAATCACTTGAGAGTGTAAGAGGGGTGGGCACCAAATTGACGTGTTTGAGAAATGTAGCTGCATGATAAACAAATTGAAATTCCCTCCACACTCCACAGTCTCTGTCGCCACTGCCAACCAGCTCTCAAAGGCAAGATGGCAAGAGGTGTCAGGAGGCCTCTCACTCACCCCCGGGAAAAGAAACGGCTCGGAATGAGAAATTCACTGTGGGGCAGTCATGCCACTCTTCAAGGGCCCTGAGGTCAGATTCAAAGCAATGTCACCCCTACAGGCTGTGCTCCTGTCAGTGGCCTGCCATTCTAAAGCAGGGACACCGACAGAAAGCGAGAAAAATGAGCATTCTAGGTCTGCCGTCTCCGGGGAGCCCGAACCCCACTGTCTCAGTCCAGGGTGGTGGGTGTGGCACCTGTCCATCAGAGGCTGCTGTCAGTCACTAAAATCCCACCGACGTTTACCTGTGGAAGACCTATGGTGCACCTGGCAACACCTATAGTCATCCTAAACAGAGTGTCGTCAGAGCACAGAACACAAACAAGCATACCAATATGTGAACTTGGCTAAGCATTACGTTTGCTTTAGCAAGAGACTGTGGGAAATGGGATACGTGCATTTTCTCAAATGCCATGCAATGTCTGTAGAGTTGATATTATTATGATCACTTTATAAACAGAGAAGCTGAACTTGCTCAAGGACTCACAGCTGTGTTGATCAGCGGTCAATCCTGGGCCTGACCCATTGAAAGAGCCATGAGACCAAAGCCACTGAGTCATTGGAAGGCAATTGAGGAGAGTGGCTGTCCCTCCCTCCCTCCCTTCATGTCCATGTAGCCATTCAAGGATGGGTTATTATAATGGTTGACCATTGGGGTCTGAAGTCATACAGCCTTGGGTATAAGGCCTGGTTGCACCGTTTAAGAGCTGTTTGACCTTGGATAAAATGAGTATTGTCAACCTCTCTGAGCCTTGCTTTCTTTATCCCTAATGAAGATGTACTACGGCAGGGGGCTGATTTGAAGATTGAGCTAATTTGTGTAAAACCCTTGGTCTAATTAATGCCTGGTGCTATAAATTCTCAATAAAAGTTGTTTCTTACCGTTTATCATAGTCTCAAATTTGTATTAGCAGCTAATAAATATTGTATTATATGTGCCACAAATATATTTATTTGCACAGTCCCAGCCCTCTAACAGCTCATGATGGAGAGAAAATAGTCCAGGGAATCAGCACAGAGTCATAACAGGTAAATCACACAGAGCGGCACAGCAGAGGGGAAGACGGGGTGCGGCCAGGGTATTATCCAGTAGTACCTAATCCAGCCCATGCATTCAAAGAAGACTTCCTGGAGGAAGTGATGTTTAAACCCAACTTTAAGGGATTAGTAGAAACGAGCCAGGAAAGTTGTGATTCCCACCAATATTTAGGCAAAGGAAGCAACATGAGCAAAGGTCCTGAGGCAGCCCCGGGCATGACTCAGTCACAAACCGCTAGCTGTTCGCAGAGGCCAGTGGGGAACCCATGTGATGAGCAGGTGCTTGCTAAATGGGAGAAACGAATGAAACATTTGGAAATTATGAAGCTGAATCTTTTATTCACAATGATTCCATTTGGATAGAATAGAGTTTCAAAAGAAATTCATCACTATAGCACCTGTCTTAGCTAATGTTCAAATAACGACATCAATTAGAGGGAGAGGAAAACACATTCAACACCCTTCCCCACAAAACAGCTTCTCCTCCCATGTTCCACCCATGCCCCCATCTGTGCTGATAGCATCCCATCACCTCGATCCTTTTGTCGTCTCCTTCTGCACATCCTCCACTCCCCCCAGCCTCCTCTCCCACAGGAGCACACACATACATGAACGAGCACACACACCTCCATTCATCCAGACACACTGTGTCAATCCCACCTTCGTGACACCTCCCGTTTCCTGCCATGACTTTTGTTTGCAACGTCCCCAGCTGGATTGCTACAGTAGTCCCACGATTCATCTTCCACCCCGGCCCCACCCCCCGACACCCCTGCTCTTAGGACAGGTCAGCAGTTAGAAGACCGTGGCTGCTAAATTAATCTTAAATACAGAAATTGGCAAGTTTTCCATGAGAGATCAGAGACTCGTTATCTTACATGTTGTGGGTCAAAGGATGTGTGTTGCCATAGACGATACGTAAGTAAATGAGTGTGTCTGTGCTCCAATAACACTTGTTCTCAAGCAAAACCCTTAGTATGACCCTAAAACTGCTCCCATCCCTTCCGGAGTACGGCCTTCAGAGGATAGTTGAAGACACCTGTCATCTGTTGCTTTACTCAATTTTCCTCCAATGTTCTCAGCACACCATCTCCTTTCGCTCTAGGTCTCTGCCTTCCTGTCCCACTAAATAGCCTCTATTTTCTGAACATCCTCAACGTCCTGTCTAATTCAGGTGCCCCTTCTCCGAAGATGGCTCCATAATATCCTGCTGGTTTTCTAGGACCACTTCTGACCTGGCTCTGTCTCTCGGGGGCTTTGGTGGGAGTTTATCCTAGAGGATCAAGAAGAAATGGGCATAATGTTCCTCTTGGTAGACTTCAGGGGAAAGCAAACATTGGTCACTCTGGCTGAGACACACTAGGACCCCTTTCCTGAAAATTCTGTGACACTCCTCCCATTGGGAGGTGGGGTCTTTGACAGTTTCTCTTGAATCTGGACAGGCTCTGTGATTGCTGTGACCACAGACTATGGCCACGTGAGTCTTTGTCAGGCTCCAGGCTTAAGAGACAGGCGTCCTCTCCTTTCTGCCTCTTGGAATGTTCTCTCTGGGACAACTCCACGACCATCTGCCCTACCAGAGATGCCAGAGGTTGGCGCTCGAGACAACAGTATTGGCTGAGCCCAGCCGTGCCCATCAAGACCCGATGCAGACAAAATATGGGAGTGGAGTTATGTTGGACCCCCTCCCAGCCCAGCTGCCAGCCAGACGCCGCTGAGTGACCTCCAGCACAGCACACGGAGCAGGACAACTGAGCCCTACCCCCACGGCTCACTCGCAACATCAGGAGATAAAACAGAACGGTTGCTTTTTTAAGCCGTTAGGATTTGGGCTAGTTTGTAACAGTCGATAAGGGAGCAGAACGTAAGTTTCTAGATCAATCACCCTGTTCCACTCAATTCCTTTCCACACCAAGACACTCTTGTCACTCCTGCTCATGTCGCAGCTGCTCTTCCTCCTGCCCAATGCACTTCCCTTACTTTCCTAGTTTTGTTACTTTTTGGCCTATTGAGATCCTCTTTGTTTCTTTACAGATCCATGGAGCATAGCAGCTCTCCTGGAAAACCTTTCTTGACTTCTCCAAGCACTTATTCATTGATCCTTTGAGGTTTCCCCCAGCACATGGGTTCAAAGTCAATCGTGGGGTGATGGCCTTGGATTCTGAATATTATCATAATATTCCCAGTGGGTTGGGATGTCCTCAGAGGCAGAAACTAGGCCTCGTTCATCTATGCAGTTCTGTTCTTGCTGTGGTGGTTGACAATGAGGAGCCACTTAACAAGCATTTATTGAATGAATGAATCCAAAGCTGAGATTTGCATGCTAGCAATTAACATGTTAAACTAAAGATGTTGAATAAAATCTGCTCATTCACTGACAGATCGAATTTAACTTCCCTATTTCTCATCCCAAAGGAAACAATAAATAACTTTAGCTCGCCTCCAATATATAACACACGTCAGAGATAAGAATTGAGGCTAGACTTTGCCATGGTAATATGTAATCCCTAAACTCAGTGGTTTAAGATGGCAAAACTTTATTCCTCACACGTGTCACCATCCCGTGCAGGCTAGGTGGCCTGCTGAGCAGGTCCCCTCCAATGACAACTCGCGTACCCAGGCTTCTATCTTACACTTCTGCCACTATGAGAGTGTTTGGGGGTAGGGTTACTTTAGTTTATTTTTCTAGGCATGCAGATTAGGAAAAGGGACTGTGGGGAACATATACCTCTTCTAATTGCTTGAGATGCAGGTAGACACCACGTGTGCTCACATTCTACTTGGCAAGCCCTTCATAACACTGTCCTCGCCTAAATATCAATACATAGAGGACTGGAAAATGTAGTCTGTGCAACCCAGGAAGAGAAAAGGCTATGGTGAATGCCTATCATTGTTATTAGTTAGCTTTTGACGAGTGATAAACAATCTCAAAAACTTAATGGCTTAAAACAATATTTCCTTTTGTCTTGTGGTCATGTAAGCCAGCTGAGTGACCCCTCAGGTCTGGGATGCAGCAGCTGGAATTCGATGGTCTAGAACCGCGATTGTAACCTGGGCATGACTTACACCCACCCCCACTGCCACCAGGGGACAGTCGGCAATGTCTTGATACATTTTTTAATGTCATAATGCATCTTTTATTGGGCAAAGACCAGGGATGCTTAACATCCTACAGTACAGAGAATTAGCTCCTACAATAAAAAAGTGACCTGGTCCATAACGTTAGTGTCAGTGAGGTTGAGAAACCTTGGTCTAGGATGCGCAAATGCAGATGTTGTAGCCCAATCTAAGGGACCCCAGCTGAGATGGCTTCACTCTCTTCTGTGATCTTCCATCTTCCGAAAAGGTGATGAAGGCTTCGTTACATGAAACTCTTGGGGTCCTAATGAGCAGCAGAGAGAACACGTTACAATACAAGCACATTGGAGCTGCTGCTTGGGTCTGTCCACCCGTGTCTCATTGGCCAAAGCTTTCTGTCTCTTGAGAGGAAGGGCTGACAACATGACCATCGTTGCAATCTAAAACCAAGATCTTGTGTGAAATTTGGGCTGTGGCTCTAGTCTGTACTCTCAACCTCCTTTCAGTCAACGCCTGTGATAATTCAATGCCTTCCCACAATGGGTACTCATGAGTTTCTCTTTTCACAGGACATTCACAGTAATTTGTGATGGTTCAGACTGTAGGCTCTGGTGTCAAACTGCCTGAGTTCAAATCCCAGCTCTGTCACTTCCTACTGAACATAGAGCATGTATCCTAAACTCTCTGCACTTCTGTTTCCTCAGCTTTAAACCAGGAACAAGAACAACAGTAAATCCTAAGAGGATTTGGGAAAGATGCAACGACACAACACATGGAAAGTGATGGTAATCGTGTGTTCTTCAGCGTATAGGAAGAACCCAATGCATAGCACTTCATTCCTGGTGGACAGTGTTATTTCTCTGACGGGAGAAGGGAGTACACATGGGCCTTATGTCCTTTGTTAAGGTGACAGGGCTCTGCTTCTTTCTTTTCTCCTTCTCTCTCCACATAACAGATGAAGCAGCAGCAGTGGGAGTTCTTTATTTTTAGCTTCTCATGATGCAAGTGCTGAGCCAACACAACGCTTCTCATCTAAGTCCTCTGTAACTCAGAGAAAAGAAGATGAAAAGGCATGCTTAGTGGCTCCAGCCATCTTAAAGCCAGCCAAGTGCAAGGGGATCTGGAGTGTCCTCTGCCACTTTGGATGACAGAATAGTTCTTTTAGGTGGGAGTTATAGGAAGGTCAACTTTTAGTGAGTTAAGGAAAAATGGTGTACTGAATGCAGAATGTCAGGGTGTCAAACGACATGACTTCCGGGGGTTCCCAGAAGCGGCCTCTGGTACATGAGGTACATGCAGACGAAACACAGAGAAGTGGAAAGGAGGATGAGGAAGAAAAGGAGGCCCGTGTGTGTAATACCAACTAGGGGATGTTAACCTTGTTCGGTCCCAGAGATGAGCCTTGGAAACTGAGTTTCACATGCCCCAGTTCCTGAGTCACTCATCATGGGTTAAGCCCCAGGGATGACACTTCCCCCAGATCCCTGCAGCTCTGTGCGTTCGTGCCTGAGATGAGGTTGCCATATGTACCATTTGAAATGAGGCAGTTGCTCTTAAAGCGGGACATCTGGTCAGCCTACAACAGAAACCGGAGGCACAAAATGGCAAAAGGGATCTAGTGAATATGGGTGCAGCTCTGACAACACCTCTCAGCTTTGTATTGACACCCTATTTGGGGGGAGAGCCAAGCTGGTGATTAAAGATGTGGCCTTTCAAGACCAATTTTGACTCTGAGGGTCATTTATTTAACAAAGGCTTTCTTTGCGATAATACGTACCATCGCTTGGTTTTATGTGGCTACCTATGAAAACAGAGTGATTAGAGAAGAATCTCTCCCGAATACGTGCATCTGTGCTCCAGCTACAGTTGGCCAAGACTTCCCTATGCTTACTCGGCCTTGAGACAGATTTGGGTTTTGTCCCTGCTCTGCTTCTTTTCCCTTAGGCACTAAATCACCCAACGTCCCCGTTCCCCAATTATTATACTTCCCCTGTACAAGGAGTCAATAATACTCCCATCTCATGTCTAATCACGAGATTTCTGTGCCTGCTGCACAATACATGTTTATGTAAAATAAATACTGTCTGCATTCCCTCACTCCCAGTCTGAGAAGCAGAAAGCGAGGCAGAAAGACTAAGTTGCCTTTCAAGTCACTTGGGGAGTTATTCCTGTTCTACTGACACTTCTCTCACACAATTTCTAATGGATCATTTTACATCATGGAAAATGAAATCCAGCCCGATAGATGGTACATCAAAAAAAGAGATCGAAACCCAGGATCACTGTCTATTACTGTTGCTTTTCTCATCTATATCTTCTACTTCGTAGCTATGGGACTATGAGAAATTACTTATGTCCTCTGTTCCTTGGGTCTCTCTGTCACAGAACACGGGCCATAGGCCACATGGCCAGAGTGCTCCTTCTGTCTCTAAAAGCCTAAGACTCTAAGGGAAGCCGAGATGGTCCAGCAGGTTAAGCATTCATCTTGCAGCCCCAGGGTCTGAGGATCGAGTCCAAGCCCTGGCCTGTGCAGACCTGTATGCTAGACTGTGGTGTTCCCCCAGCTCGGTTCTCACTGGGGTGAGAGACCCCAGCTCTGTTCCTGCCCTGCACTGCCCCACACCCCCCTGTGGAACAAAACCATGTAGAAAACTAATGACGTGCAACTATGGAGAATGATCTGCGCCCTCCTCCTTCTCTCTGTCTCTCTCTCCTTCTGTCAAAAACAATAAAAATAAATCTTAAAAAAAATAATAAATAAATAATAAAAAAATATATATATATGTATATATGTATATATGTATACATGTATATATATGTATATATATATGTATATATATGTATGTATGTGTGTGTGTATATATATATATATATATATATATATATATATATATAAAATAAAAGCCTATGAGTCTAGGAGGCAAAGTTGGAGAGGAAGCAGTTAGGACCTAGGCAGCTAAGTGTGGTCATGTGAACAGAGCTGAGCTTACCAGGAGGTGAGGGCTTCCATGGCCCATAGCTGAAGTGATGAAACACAGGCTGCCGGGGATGGAACTTCCACTGTCTGATTGCTGGTGGGATTCAGAATTACTTCCTTGTTTCTTCATTTTGTAATTTACTTATTACATTGGCTGGGGAGTAACATCGATGAGCAAGATTACAGAGGTTTCAAGTGTACCATTCTGTAATTCATCACATGTCTATTGCATTGTGTGCTCACCACCCAGTCAGTTCTTCTATCACCGTATACTTGACCTTCCTCCTCCAACACCCCCTGGCCTCCTTATCCTCTGGTAATCACTAAATTTTTGTCTGTGTCCATGAATTTCTAATTCTTTGTACATTTGTCTTGCTCTTTGTTGCTTTCAATTTTGTATCCCACATTAAATGGGATTCATTCCTTGTTTCTGTTAAAGGTTATTTCCAATCCTGAAGTTTGGAGACACAGAAATGGTTAATAAAATCATAACTAATGAAGGTTACCTGAGAGGGACTGAGTATACAAGGGAGGACCAGGAGCCACACATCAGCCAGAACATGGCGCCGTGAGCCGACCTTCCCACAAGCATCAGGAAGTCGCGATGCTGCACACCAAAGAGCTCCGCGGAATACTTCACTAAAATACTCTGTTGGGTTCCCTGTTTTAAGCAATCTGTTTCAGAAAGTTCTTTTTCTTTTCTTCCCCAAGGCTGCAAAGTCTCACAATTTCATTATGCAGGAGGGCTTGGGGCTGCTTCTTTTGAGGGATTGGTCTGCTTGGCGAGTAGCCCGAATTGCCTTCCTTGTTGGGCCTTGATAAGTGTCTCTAAATGAAGGAAAAACAATTTGTACAACTCTTCAGTCAATTGAAGGCTGAACCGCAGGGCTGCACAAAATTGTGCTCCATCCCACGGTGCCAATTTGCCCTTATCAAGTGCAACAGAGAAAATGGGGTGCCACGTGACAGCAAGGCTAGGAGAGCGCTCCCAACCAAATGAGGAAGCGGTGATTGGACCACTTTTATCAACTCAGAGCCATGTTCACACAATGACACTGCGTTAGAATCGCGTCTCCACATGGCCCGGCGCTGCTCATTTTGTCGTGATGCGAATTTAATCGGCAATGGGGATGTGTGCTTGCTTTGTTCATAAAATGTTCTGATTCTATCACAGAATGAGTGAGCATTGACCCTTTTCTTTTTAGTAGAAATGATGGATATTTGTAGAATAACTATCTTTTCCACACACCTGTTACTTGAATTTTCATAAGAAACTTGGAGAAGCCCCGACAGGCTTATTGAGTCCTGCAAACAGAAAGACTGACTGAGGTTGACAAGTTCCTGATTTGGCCCAAACCAGTGGTAACTGGCAAGTCAAGGTTCAGTCCAAATTTTCCAGTGACGTATTCTTCCCACACAGGGACACCTACCTTCCTTTAATAGAATTACTTTCTAGGGACCTTGATGTGACATGTTCAAGGCCTCTTCTAACCTATTGAGGAAATAATAGTTGAAATGATAAAAATAGTATTCTCTAATCCAATAAGTTCTAAAAACTGCTCAGTTAAACTCAACAGGTTTCTTGCTGCAGGACGCCTCACTGCCTTCAACACACCAATGTGATTTGTGAAACAATAAAAGGATATTATTTGTCGCATGCCCCAGCCCTCTTTGTCCAGAGAAACACTTTGCCCCCCAAGAAACATCGTTCAGCATTGCAGTTCTGGAGAAAGTACTTGGAGATACTGAAGTTGTCCAGTGCTGGGGTCACACCCCGTTGGTGGAAATGGAGACTAGTCAATATACTACACCCACCAGGTTTTATGATGGCATCTCCTGGCCTGTGGTGAGGAGTCGGTATGGGTTCGGCCTCTTTCTCTCTTCCCAGGGGGCAAGAATCATGATTTCCCCAGTGATTTTCCTCAGGTGGAGTTTTTCCCTCTCCGTTCAGCTTTAAGCCTAATTAAATGTTTGCCATGATTTTAAAAGATTCCGCTTAGGATGTGAGCATTAGTTTTCCTTGAGAAGTTGTTTCAGCAACTGGACGTGAGCTGGGAAACACAAAAGTGAGGATTGTGCACAGGGACGCAACACAGTGATATTTCCACGCAGCTCAGGGCCACACTCTTCACGTGGCAACTGAGACCTTGTGTGACCTCAGACCCCAGGCCGGGCACAGTTCACAACAAGAAAAACAAGACCAGACCCTAACCTGCGGCAGCTCAAATGCTGGCGCCAGGACAGATGTGCTGGCAGGTAACGTGAATGTGGCGAGCACCGTAGTAGAGGAATGTATAGGAGAGAGAGCTGGCGCAGAGCTGCGGAAAACGCTGGAGAGATAGGGGCACCAAAGCTTTGTTTTGATGAAAGGTTGAGTGTTCTCGGTGGGGATGAGAAAGGAAAACTCTTGGATGACAAGAAAAGGGGCTCAAAGACAACACCGTAGGTTGTACTAACAACTAACTGGCTGACTGAGGAAGTGGTGAGTCCAAGCCCGGGACCAAGAAGGAATAGCCAGGAAGTTAGGAGAAGTAGGGAGAAGGACCTGCAGCTAAATAAGGAAGAAGAACATTCCAAGAATCAAAGCAGGGCAGAGTGTCCAGGCTCCTACAGAAAATCCAACAGCATGCCAAAACCATTGGCTCATGGTTACTAACCTCAGTCCTGGGCTTGAGTATACTGGGCCCCCAAAACAGTAGTGGGGACTCCCATCACCTTTCCCCATGGTACACACCCACCGATGAAACCCAACTTGACCTCTGAAAAGGTAGTGCAGACTGTTATTACTAGTACATGCAAACTTCAGTCAAGGCAATTATTTCAAAACCTGAGAATAAAGGAACGGGAGGGATGGAAATCAAAGAGGTTCTTGATGGGTTGGTGGTTGATAGGTTTGTAAACATTTTATTTGACCAAAGGAAATAAAATAAAGGCACTAGGAGTAAGGAGACCTGATATTTATCCTGCAGTCAACTACTAACTGAGTGTGTTGATTTAGGGCAATCGGTTATTTCTCTGAACCTGAGTTACCTGTACCATGATGGGGTTTAGCTAGCAGGTCGCCATGCTTCTTCCAGAAAATCTGAAGTCCCTGCAGTGTTCATGGGGAGTGGCAGACACTCTCTACCTCAGTGCCATATACCAGAGTGATAATAAATACTTTCTGTTTTCAGCTGCTAAATTTTGGTGTCATTTGTTACACAGCAATAGACAACTAATACACATGTGTTATCCATACGATGACTTGCTTAGAACACCTTCCTTCAAATCAGCTTACGTATTTCCATTAATGTGTATCGAAACAGACAACTTGATATTGCAAGCCTAAGAGAGGGGATGTCACTTTCCATGCGTAGAAAGTTAAGATTATCCCAGTGACTACACACCTTGAGGAAAACTAGCCAATTGAAACAACGGAGGGTGGTCAGACAGACCCTCATTTGCACTCCGTGTTCACGTCTGGTTAGCTGTGCGGGTTTAGGCATTTTCCCTTATGCTCTCAGACTCGGTTTCCTCGCCTGCATAAGACATCTCTATCTTTTAAGAATCTTTTGAGAATTAAAAGAGACAGTTATTGGGAAAGCACCTGATGATAATGATGATGGTGATGATGATGATGATGACGCCGAATAATTGCCATTTTTTTTATCTCTGACTACACAGCAAGCACTGCTAAATGACTTCACAGTCCTCCAACCCTTGTAATTATAGACATTTTGCAAGCCAAGAAACTCTTTTAGAGACATTTAATAACTTCTCTGCGGCACACAGGTAGTACAATGGTAGGATTAGAATTCCAATGCTGATCATTCCCATTACAAACCTCCCACTCTTCACCATAATAGATGACAGACACACACAGTTAAGAATAGGCAGCCAATGTGGGTTCCCTCCTCTGGCTTAAGAATGAAAGCTTTCAGTTGTGAATATGATGTCAAAAGTAATATAAACATGTTTCTCTCCGCCAGCCTCACTCCATCTGAGTTCACCCACCGCTTTCTAAGGGAGCAGCGATCAGGACCCCATTTTTCTAGGTTCATAGCAGCTCGTCAAACGTCACCCGGGGTCAATTGGAGCTGCCTGTACTAATGACAAAATCTATGCCTTCTATTTCTTAATTAACTAAATACAATGAAGTCTGTAATTGATCAAGCAGGGTCTCCTATGGAATTAATTAGGAAATTGTGGGGGAGGACTTGTGGATTAATTCAGAACTAATAAATCTAATGAGAATTTTATGGAAGCCCCACATAAAACACAGTTGTATCTTAAAAATTAATTTAGAATGGGATTTCTTCTCTAGACTTTTTTTCAGGAGGGGGCACACAACACCCCAGCTTCGGGACGCTGTTTCCAGGGGGCTTTTTCTGACATTCTGGGGGAACACTGAGTTTTGGGAAATGCCCATTGGCAGTACCACGGGAGGGCAAGTGGGGGTCTTTTTAAAACTCTAACAGCACCCTTCCTTGACAGATGCCCCCAAACATGGCTACTGACATCATCATTTTCTGCAAGCAGTGCCGTTTCCCTTGACCTTAGCGAAAGAGTAAATAAAAGCACTCTTAGAGACTCCACAATGTTTCTGACCTGTGACAAACCAATATGCAAAACAAAAATGCCTAATACGTCTCCAAAAAGAAAAGCCCTTTGCTCCTCCACTCCAGGCTCGTCTGTTTGGAAGTTCTGGAGCCACCAGTATTGACTGGTTTCCTTGGTCTAGAAAGCATTTCCTCGTATACACACTGATTTCAGCCATGGCTCACTCAACTGTCCTGGTCTTCAAAGAGCACGCTGAGTGCAGGACACGAACCTGAAGGGACAAGTT
Organism: Craseonycteris thonglongyai; assembly: GCA_004027555.1. NCBI lineage: Eukaryota > Metazoa > Chordata > Mammalia > Chiroptera > Craseonycteridae > Craseonycteris > Craseonycteris thonglongyai. Next base: position 72,788 of record PVKE010001117.1, read on the forward strand.
CAGAAGAGGGAGTGGACGTTAGGGACAGTGACCGTGTGTGGAGCAGAATGATCCTATTGAACGTGAGGATTTCTACCCAGGGCGTCGAGACACCTCCCTGAGGTACTAAGGGTTGAGCTGAGCTGTGAAGGAAGGGACCTGTCACCGGGCATGAAGCTGGGGACTCGGACACACGGCCACGCCCAGCAGTCACGGGCACCATGAGAAGTTCGGAATGGCTGGAGCACTTCTGTCTTCCGGGCCGTGCCGTTTCGGGAGTGGTCATTGCTCTGTTGTAGCACTTCCATTGTCTTAGCTCAACCAGAATCTTTTCGATAGTAAATTAAAGACGCGATTGGTGAAAACCAAATGCAATGAGCTATTTTACACAGTGTTTGCATATGCAGACTAGAAAGGAGCGTTTGTAGAATTATGTGGACAACAGGGGTTAATAAGTACCAGTCTGAGCTGTGATTATCTGTGCATCCCTGAAGAAGGCACGCCCGGAGTCAGCATTAATGAGGTGACAGAAAGGATGAGCCTAAGTGCTTTATGGCGCATCTGTAACCGTGCCAGGCTTGTCACGTCAGCCCCAGTTAACAGATGGGAAATCAAGGCCCAGAATGTGAAGTCACGTGTTAGAATTCCAGCACCTGAGCTGCCTGCCTCACCTCTAACTGGATTTGACTCTTAAATTCATGCTCCTTCCTTTTTCCCTCACTTCGATTTATTATTATTTGAGTTTTTCATATTTTCTGGGTATAGCGATAGCTGTATTGAAATGCTAACATCTGAACATTTACTAACCTGTTGGTGTTGTTTTTGCTTCAGGTAACTTAGCTAAAAAATATGCTTCAGCACAATTGTCAATTAATGAAATCATAGATTGTACAACTTATTTCATATCTGATTTTCACAATCTTCAGGTTTAAAAAAATAGCAATGAATTCAAAGCATGAAGCTAAGCTCACTTGCACTTACCCTTCAAAATAGGAAACTTCTATTATAGGGAATATTGAATGATTATGCTGTACTATTTTGGAGCATTAAGCAGCAAATAAAAATATTGTGTTCAGAGACTACAAATTAAACACACACAAAAATAAAGACTTGTTATGAATGCATTTTTAAAATTTAATAAAATAGGCAAGTATTTTTAATAGAAAATTATACTTTGTTATTACTTTCAAAGGGAGCACACCTATTATAAAGGTTGCATGGAGATTTCACATTCCCCCATCTTTGGAGCAGGGTCCTTTTGCTTTGAGAACAAAGTACAATGAATACCTCTAAATAATAACATCAAGGTATGATTCATTAGCACTCTAATTAGTACAAGCAAGGTGAGTAAATGCCAAGATATTTGTAGCAGCAGTGACAGAGCAGACGTCATAACGAGTCCCAAAGCCAGAACTTGCTCCACGACACCGTCTTAACAGCTGGGGTTTCTGTGTTCACTTGTCACTTTTCCATCACCCTTGGTGGGTCATCGTTCCTCTCTTCTGCACAAACCTGTGCTAGGACCCCATCGGTGGAATTCACTGTCCTCTAATCACGCAGCACATATCCTGTCTCTATGAACCAGAATTTCATCAGGGTTTTTATATATACATATATCATTTAGCAGGGCCTCCCCAGGTGAAAGATGCAAAAAAATAAAATAAAATAAATGCAATATTTCAGAAAGTGATGTTACGGCTGAAAGTAACTCACACGAGCTTGTAAGGCATTTGCACTCATGGCGACTTGGGACAGAGGGAGAACTCACGTGTTCTAAGTATCTCCATTTCCTGGTCCAAGGCAAGAACAGTGGCTGGGAGACCAGGCTCCTGGCTTCTCACTGCAGTTCTGCCTTCTACCTGCTCTGATACTCTGGACCAGTCACTCACCCCCTGCCTCTCTGTCTTCTCTTAAGATGACAGATCATCTCAAATCTTACTTCCAGATCTGGAAGCGTGAGGCCTCCTTCTGTACTGAGTCACGTTCTCCTCCGAGTCAATGGATCCTTCATTTGTTCGATATCTTTGCAGCGCCTATTTATACGAGGCCCGGGGTTGGAGTCCGGAAGCCAGAGGTAGCTCTCCCACTCCCTCAACCCCTGAGTCAGGCCCAACAATTCATTTCTCTTTCCACTTTCTTAGCAAACATCTATATGGCTTCTCCTGGGCATCGGGCCCTGTTCCAAGCACTTTACAAAGGTGAATTTATGCTCTCCATTTTATAACGCAGGTACAAGGAAGTTCAAGTTTCATAACCAAGCCTGTGGGCTGAATTGTGCCCCTCCCCCAAAATTCATATGTTGAAGCCCGAACCCCCCCCCCCCAGACCTCCTAATATGACTATACTTAGAGATAGGGCCGTTTAAAGGGGTGACGAAGGTAAAATAAGGCTGTCAGAGGGGGCCTTAATCCAATACAGCTGGCATCCTTGTAAGACCAGGATATTTGGACACACAAAGACATGCCTTGGATGTGTACACACAGAGGAAGGATCGTGTGAGGACATGGGGAGAAAGCAGACATCCACAAGCAAGGAGAGAGGCCTCAGAGGGAGCCTACCCTGCCAACGCCTTGATCTTGGACTTCACGCTTCCAGAGCTGTGAGAAAATACATTTCCGAGGGTTAAGCTGCCTCCTCTGGCATTTTGTTATAGCACCCTTAGCAGACTGATACACCTGCCCCAAGTCACACGGTGCAGGTTGAATCTTGGCCTCAGGGTCTGTGCATTTAACCACAATGTTGTGCTCTTTCAAAGATATAAACATGCCTTCCCTTCTCACCCAATATGGGTTAGTAGAAAGAGCCTACTTTTCAGAATGGAGTAAAATAGGGAACTTCCTGACTCTCCTCACCCCAACATCTTAACAGTTTTTTAACAGTTGGGGCTTCTGGCCTCCCACCAGATCGATATAGAGTGATCCTACAGAAAATTACTCAAAATGACACGCCATTGGCAAGGCAAGCGGCTGATCAGATTCTCCACGGATCAATGACTACGCCCCAGGAGAGCAGGGACTGTCGTTTCCTTATTGCAATCTGAGGATTGGATGTAACCTCACCAAGTGTGCACACTTGAATGCGCAAGTAGGTGGCTTTTGATCAGGGTCTTGAAAAGTAAGAACTTAGCAAGAGAGAATTGGGGAGGCTGGGACCCGCAGGAAGAGGAGACGCCGAGTGCAAACACAGGCAGGTGACAGTGAAAGCAACGAGAACCAACCCGATCATTTACCGGCCACGTTGCTCCCGATACTACGCAGGGAAACCAACACCTGCACCAACCCCGGGGCGGTCACTGCTTTACTCTTCACTTTGTGGAAGGAAAACGGGAGGCTCAGAGAAGTCGGGTAACTTTCCCGAAGTGCACGGAGCATTGGAAGGCCAGGTTTGCTGACCCAAAGCCCACCCTTCCTAAAAAGAAAGCTCCATCCTCAGACACTTGTTCATCGGAAAGGACTTCTGTGTTTTTCAAATGGCAGTTTTGTAACTTGGTGCGTGACACAGTCAGGAGAGATGTTACTTAACGAGAAGTGGTGGCATCTATTTTATGTTTTTGGTCCTCGAAGAAGCCAGATGCTTTTCTGAGGGTCGGGGGAGAATTTCAGAGGACACCTGGGGATAACACATCACCCTAAACATCTGCTCCTGAGTGTCGACTATATTTCCATTCTGTAGGAATCCATTCTTCCATTTAGTCCTTCTTGACTGTGCTGGGCATCGGGGCACTGAGATGACAAGTCACCCTCCCATTCTGCCTTCAGTCCAGGGCAGGGAGGGCAAGCAATCAGCAAAGATGACAGTGTCTGAGAAGGCTGCAGGACGGAGGAAGGGGCAGTGTCCTCAGGGAGACCATAGAGGAAAAGTGCCAAGTTCCTGAAGGTTCCTGGGGCAAGACAGGGGTGGCTTGCCTTCTGGCTTCAGAGCCGGGAAGACAGTTGGACAGCAGCTAGGAGGCCTGGGAATTAATCAGAGGCCAACGAAGGTGCTTGGAAAACAAAAGGTCACCCAGAGTGTGAGCTCCTCTCTCAGGGGCCACTGCGCGCTTGCTGTCTTGGAAGATACTGGCTTCTCGTGAGCAACAAAGACCTAACTCATGGGAGTTGCTGTGATCCGTTTGCTGAGGTGTTGGTTCAGGTTAGAATGTAAGGATTCAGAGAGATTCTACTTGATGTGGTTCCTCAGTGTTACCCTGGCTCCCTCGAAGGCAGTTTGCACTGAACACTTCCCAGGACGGGGCGAAGACCATTGCTCATAGATGTCCTTTGTGAACATAGACATGGGGTCCAGGTTCAGGGGTGGGTGTCAGAAGCTCTGAGATCTTGGTGCTGTAGGGGAGGTGAGAGTAGGGCTGGCTGGGGAGCCCGGCCCCTGACTGAGACCCTTGAAACCCGGTCTCCTGCCACTCAGACTCCTTGTCCAGGCCCTGAAATTGGAGCACTCTTGCAGGGCAGTGACGGTGAGGATTAAGAACTGTGAAAGCAGGTGGCTCGCACATGGGGAGAGGCTGATAGATTCAGCATCACCGCCATCCTCATTACTAACGCGACTCGTCGACACTTCACACGTGGGACCTGGTCCACCGCATCCAGTAGCCTGCTGCCCGAGGTTGAGTGGCAGCCATAGAACGAGATCCAGAAACCTTCAGTGACCTCAGCACCTGCTCCCATTTAATTTCTGAGTGCAGGCCAAATGGTCCTTGGGGCTATGCATGACGATATAGACATCAGACTGTTAGAATAGGAGCAGCTCCTTTCCAGAAACCCCAGGAACGAACTTCTTTCTACTCATATGTGTGCCATCAATTCCTTTGCTCTCAGCTGGACAGCCCTGCCTGGGACTTGGTCCCCACACTGCAGCTTCCTGTCCCCAATGGGTGGGGCCCATCGCTGGCACTTCCACAGGCAGCCTTCTGGTCCAGGAAGAAATGTTACCTACAACACACCTACAAGCCTTCTCTGCAGACGCAGGTTATCCAGGAAGCTCAACAGGGGACTCCTCTCAATACTGCTGTGATCTAGCATCTACCAAGTCATGTGGTGCCGGTCTGTCCCCAATACTCTCAGGCTTCTCAAATGTAAAATAAAGATGCCCCCACCAGGGTAGCTAGCAGTGATGATCAAATTGTCATACAAATCATAGCGACAGTGATCAGTTTTATTACTGTACGTTTATAGTTGGAGGAACGGAGGCCTTAGAGGTAAGTAACTTTCTCACGATCGCAGGAGGGCTTTGTGGGTTGGCCATCAGCATTACTTTCCTCACTCAGGACGTCATGCTTGTTGCTCTGAGGACTCAGATGAACTCCCAGGACCTTGGTGCAGCCAGGAGATGCAAGGTCCTGCACGATCCAGGCTGGGCTCATCTGTCTGACCTTGGCTCTTGCTATTTGTCTGCAGTGACGCCCTCATGCACTGAAATGCTGGCTGACTAGTTCCTGTCTCTCCACATTCACCTCTGGCCTGGTTACTCAGCTTCGAGGGACTGTCGTAGCCTAGTTTGGCTTTTTCTGGGAAGTCTTCACTTGGTGTCCAGGCCTGGATCTCACTCCAACAGCAGGCTCTTGAAAATGGATTCTCATCCATTTCCTCGTCTGCCTTCCACTGGGTAGTGCGCTCCGTGAGGACAGGGTCCCTTCCTGCTCCTTTGTTTTTCCTTTTACTCTTAGTGCCTTGCAAAGTGCTGGGCCCTAATAGACATTTTCTAAACGGCTGAGTGGAAGAATCCACTGCCGCTTTTCCCCCTTGACCTTGTCCTTGGATTCTGGGGTTAGATCTCACTTGAGTTATGTGACAATGTCATTCACATTACACTCACAGGTGGAACTTTTCATCCTATTTGCTTCCTCCCAGGATGTCACAAAAGTGGTGCTCAAATAAATACTCACAATTCATAGAGACTATTAGGTTTGAAAGACTTATGATCATTGAATATTATGATACCTCTGTTCACAGATGGGAGACTGAGACATAAGTTTGTTGAATTAATTGATTTGATTAATTGTTTATAAAGCTTGAATACACATACACAGAAAGAGAAAGAGAGAGAGAGAAAGAGAGAGAGAGAAAGAAAAAAAAAGGAAGAAGAAGACCCAAAATATAGGCTTTGCTGTCATACATTTCTGGGTTCAAATTCTTATTCTGTCACTGGTTCATTTTATTGTCTGGTTTAATCTCTTTCATTTCACTGAATCTCAATGTTCTCATCTCAGAAAGTGGGCTCATAATCAGGAGCTCAGCAGGATGCTGTGTGCCTTGCCTATTGAAAACATCACTCACGAGGCCGCTGAAACTCACAGTCCAGGCCTGGAAACTCACAGTCCAGGCCGGGCCCGGTCCTATCGTCAGCCTGTCTAGGATCAAATCCCTGCTTTGCCCCTTAACCAACCAGTGACCTTGGACAAGTGACTTCACTTCTGTGCCTCAACTTACTCACCTGTAAGAGAGAAATTATACTAATCACACCTATTCCCAACGACCACCATGACAAGGGAAGGTCTCATTATCAAAAGTGCACTCTTTCTCCTCCCCTTCTGTCTCAGGAAAGAGGGAAAGGAGCAGCCCTGTCTGAACCCTCAGCAGACGTGGGCTGCCAGAGAAGGAAGGCCTCTGGGTTCTTTCAGACAGAGGCCTGGCCGCCAGGGCCCTTCGGTCGCTGAGCGTGGGACTTGCCATGAAGCGGCTTGGCCCCCTTGAAGACCAGCCTGTCCCGGGAGAATGCCCATCATTTTTGTACCTGACACTTGTTTATGGGCCTAGGAGACACCACGTGGCAGATGTGTTCTCTGTGAGAGGCGCAGAGCCCGGCCCGCCGCGGGGAGGCGGCTTGCTATTGTGCGTGTGAGTGTTAGTGCCGTGCCTAGTTCTAACTCAGCGTGAGGGGCGATGCTCACACAGGAGCCCGTGTGGACCTCGGAGATTGGCCGCATGGAGTCAGTGATGCGGGCTGGGGAGGAATCGCGAATGGTGCCTTTAAGCTGCTTCCTCCAAGTCACTCAGTCAGATGCCAACATCAGGCCCAGGTGCAAGAAACACCATCAACCCTCCCAGGACCCCTTCCTCTGCTTGTGCACCTCCTCTGTGTACTCATGTAATCACACTCCAATTTACTCAGCAAACATGTGCCAGGCACCGGGCTGCTGTAGCAGTGACAGGTGAGAGCCCCCGTCCCCGGGGCGCTCACAACCCCCAGGAGCAGGGTGGGAAGGGTGCTGGCAACTGCAGAGGGGGCACTGGGAGAGCGTGGGGGCAGGCCTGGGCTCAGCCTGGCTATCAGCTGGGAAAGGCTGCTAGAGAAGGTGCCATAGGATGGGGTTAGGTGACACTACCCACCCGAGACACCAGATGCCATGCTGCCATGGCAGAGGGCATGGGCATCCCCTACCTCAGCTCCCCCATTCAATGGATGGGGACAATAAAGGAAGCCCGAGGATGGGACCGTGCCCTGCACATGCCATGGTGCAGAAGGCTCTTGGCAGAGATGGGTGGGAAGTGGTTTATTATAAATCAACAATGTGGAGGAGGTGTTTCCTCACGGAGCTCCTCCTCCATGGGCCGGTTCAAGCACTCCCCCTTTTACGAAGTCTTCTAGACAGCCATCTGTTTAGAATGGCATTTGCCTTCTCTGGAACCAAAACCCACTGACAGTCTGTAATTATGGACATAAATAGTTATCTTCTGTATCGTAACTTATTTTTTTCTTAGTTTCATATCATCAATACGATCTTTAGTACCTCAAGGACCAATCTCTTGTCATATCCTCAAACCATAATTTCCTCTATCCCAAATCCCAAATTAGGTATTCAGGCCACAGCATAGAGATGTCAATATTGAGGGCTCTCCTTGTCTAATGTCTTCAATTTATAAAGGCAGCTGCTAAGACCCAGTGAGACTAAGTTAAGCAAGCTCATTCATTCCTACATGTTATTTATTGAATATGTAGTATATGCCAAGTGCAATGGGAGGAAAAACTAGGCAGAATGAAAGCAAAGGCGTGAATAAACATGATCGTTTCTGAGAGGGACAAACACTAATTGGCATAAAAAGCACCACACAGAGGAGTGACAGAGAATAGCAGGGGCTGCTGAGCTGTGTAGGGGGATCAGAGACATCGTGTTGCAATATGCACTAGTGGCTGAGGACCTGAATGAGGAGTGTGGCCATGCGGAATTCTGGGGGAAAGCGATTTACATCGCAAATGCCAGATCTGCAGTGTGAGTAAGGGACGGCAGGAAGGCAGCAGAGTGCCGGAAAGTCAGAAGTTGGCACCAACGTAAGGGGACATCGTCTGAGGGCTCTAAGAAGGGAAGTCATGGGATCTCCTTTACATTGTACAACAGTCTGACTCTGGCTGCCAGGGTACAGCAGAGATGGTTTGGGAAAGCATTGCTCTTTCAACAGCTTCACTGAGGTATAGCTGAGACACAAAAAACTACAGATATTTAATGAACACAATCTGATTGATTTGGACATACATTCGGGACACAATCACCACATGCTCAAAGTAATGGACAAATCCACAGCTCCAAATGTTCCTTTGTGTTCCTCTGTGTGTGTGTGTGTGTGTGTACATGAGTTCTACCACCTAAAAATTGAAGTGCACAACACGGTTTTGTTAAATATAGGTGCTATAGTAGAGAGCAGATCTTAGAACTTAAGCTTCTTGCCTAACTCAAACTACACCAATTGAACAATAACCCCACCTGTCTTCTGCTTCTATGAGTTTCATGCACGTGGGGAATACGACAAAAGCAACACGTGAACAAACAGAACGAGACAACACATTCATGGATACAGACAGCCGTGTGGTGGGTGCCATAAGGGAAGCAGGTTGGGGGGAGACCACAGAGAATAAAGGGGGTCAAAAAATGGTGACGGGAGGAGACTGGATTTGTGGTGGCGACCACACAATAGAGCATACAGATGTTGTATTACAAAGTTGTATACATACAACTTACATAATGTGATTAACCATTGTTTCCCCACCCCTGTGTGTCCTTTTGTCACAGTGTGTACAGTTTGACCAGACAGTGAAGGAGGCCGAAGAATGGACAGTGGCCACAGTGTCCTCAGGCCTATCAGCTATAGGTTATGGACATGCTCCCTCCGTTTTCCAAACAAGAGTTGGTTATTCTCCCACAATCTCTGAACATCTTTCCTGTTGAAGGGTGAGCACGCGTGGACTCATCGGGAGAGGGCCCAACAGACGCTCGCGGTCCAGGCAGACGTGCTAGGGGCCTTCAGAGAAGGAATTGCAGCTCCTAAGATTCTCGTGGCTCGCTTTGGGACGTGTGTTTCTATAGCCTCCTCACCTGCACACTTTCATTTCACTGTCAGTATTAATTTTGAGTTGACTTAATCGCCACTGAGCACAGGGAGTGAGGAATCCTGCTAGTTAGGCCATGAAAGTGCTCTGTAGAGAGGGATGGGGAAACGTATCGTGTCTCCTTTGTTTCCCCCACAGGTCCTGGAGCACAGAAGAGGCTGCCAAAGAAGGAAAAGAAAGTTTCCAGTTCCGAAGGGTAAAATGGAGAGAACACCAAAAATCCAGAGGACGACGTGAGAAGAGGACAAAGGACGCTGCTCACGGCATCCTCCTTGGCCCACAGGGCAGCCCGGCAAGGACAGAAGCCCAGGCCTGGGCCTGCCGATGTGGCGGGGCAGGGGCGTGGGGGGTCTGAGATGTGAGGTGGTGCCTCCCAGCATGGACACGGCCAGAGCCAAGAGCAGGCTCTGGACTCAAGTGCTCCTACAGCATGTCCTGTCCTGGGACGGGGCTAGGGTGTCAGGGAGCGAACCAGATGTAAGGTAACAGGCCTTCTGTGTCAGGCACATGGGTGGGGGAGCCTCTCCCTGGAACCCCGGCTTTCAGAATACAGAGGCAAGGAGCTCAGTGGATGAGGGAGCGTGAGGCCTTTGGTCTCCCCAGCCGTGCGAGGAGCTGGGGCGTAGGGAGGTCTTCCAGGAGGCCCGGGAGTCTGCAGCTTCTAGGTGTTCGGGTATTTCTGGGTAGCTCATTAACCAATTTCCATTTCTCCAAACTCAGACTTCTTGTGAGTAATCCTTTCCTAATCCTTCCTGACGAGACGCGTGCTAACCAAGCCTGGCTGCATGGGACAGGAGCTCATCTTAAGCAAAACAAGGATTTGATTGGCTCAGAAAATAGAAATGTCTGGGGCTGACTCAGCTTCACATACAATCGGACCCAGGTAGTCAGTGTTGTCGTTTGGAGGCAGACAGGTCTCCCGCTCTAGACCTTTGTCCCTCTACTCGGTCCCTCTCAGGTAGACCACGTGTAGGAGTCCTCTGTCTCCAGGTGTGCCTGTTCCCCGAGCCCAGCAGAAGGGGAAGGCCCACCCCTCAATAATACTGCCGACCTGTGGAACAGGCCTGGTTTGCGTGGCTTCTGTCATATGTCCATTGTTAATATAACCAGCAGAGCAGAGGCCCTGCACACACTGATTGGCCAGGCTTCAAGCACAGGCCCACATCCGGACAACAGACCCACACCCGAATGACAGACCCACACCCAGACAACAGACCCACACCCAAATGACAGACCCACACCCAAATGACAGACCCACACCCGAATGACAGGCCCACACCTGGACCCCGGGCCCACAGCTGGGCCACAAGCCCATGACCGGAGCTACACATGGGAGAGGACTGGACAGACTGCAGGCTCCTGGGCTGACACTGCGGAGGTGGAGGAGAGCCTGTCCTGATGACAGACAGGCGCTAATGTCACGAGATGTCCACACACAAAATGAATTGATGCATTCGGTGTGCCCTGTAGGAACCAGGCGAAACCTGCATGGAGCCTTCTGGAAGCTGTGACTATTCAGGCGGTCTGTGGGGGCGCGGCAGCCCCCAGAGCTCGTTAGAAACACGGAACGTCCGCCCCCACCCCCCTGGACCAGGGTCCGCAGTTCAGCAAGACGCTGCTGAGAGAGGGGAGCACCGTCGGGTTTGAGAAGCGCCCCCTGCTGGTTGTCAGGCAGCGTCTCCCCAGTGAATGGGGCTCCCCGGGTGCAGGCCGGGCACGAGGAGAACTCGATTCTGGAACCTGGGCTCGGCTGCTAAGCTCCGGAACTCGGGCGCGGCCTGCTTTCCACGCTGCCTTTACGTTTTCTCATCAGGAAAGTCGGGCGCGTGGGTCAGTAAAGCTCTGAGACCTCTGCCCGGTTCTGACCTTTCAAATCTCAAACAGGAACATAATTTGGGGTTTCTAACAAGCATAATAAAGGGTTTTTGTAGCTGTCAAAGAAGAAAACTGGATTCAGGAGTTATCTTTGGAATGCAAAAATGTAGACTTCCCCACTTAGAAACCAAGCAAACTACACTGGTAGTTTCAAACTAGGGTCGGAAGAACCCTGGAATTCCAAGGAGGAGGACATACAGAAGGTTGACAATTCTGGACTAGATGCCATGGTTCTAAAGACAAGTTCTACAGAAACTCAAAGAGGCAGTGGCTGGAGCAATGCAGACATCCACCCTGGAGAAGGCCAGGCATACATTCTTCCTGGAAAGCTCCGGAACACGGCTCTGCGAAGCCTACTGAAAGCATTTGAAAGTTCAAGTCTATCTCCCCCGACTCCCTTAATTGCTTTTCAGAATACAAAAGACATTAAATAACAAGAGCTCCAATTAAATAATAGCAGCTACCACTTCCTGTGGTGATTAAGCAGCCAGATCCCAGGTAATTAATCCGGAGCCCCCAGAAGGTACTTGGCTCCTTTGGCAATCAGCCCACCGCTGTCTGCTTTTCAATGCAACGCTGAGGATTTCGAGTTGCCTTTTATGTGCAGCGCATTATTAATACCCAGATACCTCTGTGTAAAGTATTCATCGCCTGCCTGCCAGCTCACACCTGAATCTGAGTACCTGGGCTGTTGAAATCAGAACCATCGCCACGCTTTGCTGGGTAACTGACCTCCCTGGGATGGAGTCCTGCACAGAATCCTGGGTGAATCTGGGGCAGACTACCCATCCCACGTGGAATATTTCTCAGTACAACCAAAGTCCTCAAGAGGAAAAGCACCTTTTAAAACAGAAGGCAGACAAAGACAGGGCTCTCTCCCACTGGCAGTGCTGGTTGTGTGTGAGCTAGCGTCCTGGGGAGCAAATTAGAGCGATAACGACTTTGGTAAAACTCCACTGGAAATGGCAGTGGGAAGTCAAGGCTGCTCATAGCCTGCCACGGCCTTGGTGACAGGAGCCCAGCAGAAGGCGGAGGAAGGACCCAGACTCATGCTCACTGCTGGGCTGCACACAGGCACTCAGCTCTGCCCAGAGCAGCTTCTAAGGGTTCCGGGAAATCTTCCCTGGATGAGCTAGCCCAGTGCAGGGACCTGCAGCACCATTTATAAACAAATTGCCCGCAGACCCTGAACTCCAGCCTTCTCTGCTCCCCGCACCTCCGCGCTCCTGTATTGGAGGCCTATTGGCTCTTCTGGTTTCCTCTTGTATTTCAAAAGCCTGGCAGCAGACATGGCATATGCAATCAAAGCAATTAAATCCAGGTCAGTTTACATATTTTTAATGCCAGGCCTACTTACAAAGGTGTACGAGGGGGGGACCCAAAAGACACCAGAATGACCTGGAGGGCAGGCTCCTTGTGGTACAGGCTTCCCCGCTAGGTGACGTTCTAGGGACCCATCTGCATCCGTGCACCAGCTGGCGTTGCTGGGAGAGGCTGCGTGCGGCTTCACTTGATTTGTGGAGGAGACTCTTTCGAGGAGTCTGCCCATTTCATGACGGGGGATTTACATGAACAACGTGCAGCGTGACAACGCACCTGCCCACACCGCGCTGGGTGCTCAGCAGGTTTGATTACCAAAAGCAGCGTGACCCCCGTGCCCCACCCTCCCTGCTCACCTGATCTCGCCCCAGTGACATTTTTTTGTTTGTTTTCCTGGATGGAAAAAAAGTCCTCCAAGGGAAAAGGTTTGCCAACGTGAAAGAGGAGAAATAACAAAGTGGCAGAAGCACTAAAAGTCATCAAAACTGAAGAGTTCAAAACGTGTTTTGCGCAGTAGAAACAGCACCTCAATAGGTGTATTGCATGGAACGGAGAGGACTTTGACAGTGACTGAGGTTTGCACATGTAAGAATACATACACAATGTTTTATAAACCAATTCCTTTTAGGGGGCTCCCTTGTAGATTGGGTTCATGAAAACCGAAGAGGGACAAGGCATCCTCCTGGAACCGGCCCTAAGGGGGCGCTCACACCCAGAGACGACGACAAGGGACTAGAGAAGCACCTAGAGAGGTTCACAGAGGGCAGGACCCCCAGCCAGGACTGGGGCCTTCGGAAGACAGGTGCACTCAAGCCTGGCAGGCCACACAAGCAGAGCCAGGGCAATGCACACCCTGCTTTCACTCGCCCCCCACTGCTGACATTCTGGAGCTTTCTATGAAACACAAGCCGCTGGAAGCCAGGGCAAGGCTTCCCGTTGAAACGCAGTCAGCCTCCCAAGAGACAGATCCTGATGCAGAGAGAATCCGAGTCACTGAGAGGTTCCAGGGGAATATAACAAACGTGGCTGGCTCAGGGGTATTTTAAGCCTGCAATCCCCAAACTGAACCCGGGGTAGATTTCTCCCTACCCTGCCCCAAACCCTCACCTTCCCTGTCGAACCGAGCAGCTCAGCTAGGGAGAGTCGCGGTCGTGAGATGCCCAGACTAGAGAAGAGGCGAGGGGTCTGAGAAATCTGCGACATAGCCTTTATTCTCAGCGCAGGGGGAGACGCCGGGCGGGTTACACAGCCAGGGGAAGCGCTAGTGGCCCGGGGCCCACGAGGATCTCGGCGCGCCTGCGGGGTGCATTAAGCTCACCCAGCCAGCCAACGGGCAAGTCATTTTCCTGCGGAAGCGTGGCTACTCCGTTCTGTCTGGGGCTTCCTCCACCACTCTCCCCACAATCTCCATCTTCCCCAGCTTAAGCTAGAGCCAGCCACCCAGGGAGCCAAAACCAAACCTCAAACCTGCTGAGCCCTCTCCCTTCCCTCTGCCCCACCTTGCAATCTCTCAGCAAGTCCTACGGATCGACTTTGCAAACCCATCTTGTCCCCAGGGCCAGAGCTCTTCTCTGGACCATGCGGCCTGGAGCTGTCTAGTGGGCTATTGCTGTCATCTTCCAGCTAGTCCCCCCGCTGCTGCTCCTTCTCCTCCAAAGTCTCTTACTGACACTGAATTAAATCCAACCCCCTTGTTCATCCTTACAAAGGTCTGTGTTGTGGTTCCTGCCTCTCTTTCCATTATGTCCTACTAACTCATTGACATCACAGCCCTCTTCCCAGTCCAACGGTCTTGCCCTGCCTGTCAAGGAGGTGAGATACAGTTCTGCATCAGGGCCTTTGCACCAACTACTCCCCTGGCTTGCAAAGTCCTTTCTGGAAATAGCAGGCATGCTCCTCTTGGTGCTCAAATACCAAATGAAATGTCACCACAGAGGTATTTCTAGATCACCCTTTATCATGTCACCCTGGTTTAGTTGTTGTATATTCATTCATTAATTTACTTATTTGTTTTTTAAATTTGTCTGTCTCACTATAATACAAAGCTTGGGAGGTCAGTGGTCTTTACTCTTGTTTGTCTAAGAAAATAATAGGGCTGATAAAGATATTTCTGACTGAAGAATTGGGAGCCATTGACATTAATATATTTTTTGAAAATATCCAGAACACAAGGGAAGGGGAGACAAAAGAAACATCCTGACTTTTAGATACAGGTTATCTGAATTTAAATCTGGGCACTAAGAAGCTATGGGGACATTCCTATGTTTTTGTGCCTCAGCCTTGTCTCCTATTAAATGGGGATCATAACATGAGATATTTCACAGGTTTTTGAGAGAATTAAATTGAAGAATGTAGGGAAAGTGCCCCATAAATTCCATGACAAGGAGGTTAGATCCTATCAAAATTACCTGCAATTTCATTTGAAGCTAAAAGTATTGGTATTGTTAGGATAGGAAACAATTTACAAAGATAAACTAAGAATGCACTATATACATTTCAATTTACTTGACAAGTAAACTCAATTCAGGATTATGGTTCACTTGCCACTATACAACCAGAGTATCAGATACATAATATTCACTTTTTGCAGATAAATGAGAGGAGTAACAATGTGGTAACCAGTGGAATAAGATAAAAAGACTTGCAATCCAAACCAAATTAACATGTTTACTTGTTAATGGTTTATTAAGCACTGACTTGGTGCTGGTTGTTTTAGGTCATAGGAGATAGTAATGAGTAACATATGTATAATTTCGTGACCCTTAGATCAAGAAACACAATTCAGGAAAAAAAGATCAGGTGTGTTGCAGGTTGGGGTTTTAAATAGGTATCAGAGGAGAAGCCGGGATGGTTCAGCGGGTTAAGTGCTCACTTTGCAGCCCCAGCGATCAAGGATCAAATCCTGGCCTCAGCCTGTGTGGACCCACATGCTGAACTGGGATGTATGCTTCCCAAGCAGGAAACACTCCGCCCCCCAGTTCAGTTCTCACCCACCCACCCCCACACCTGGATCAGCTCCTGGCTCCCATGCAGGAGGCCCCCGCCCACCTGTGTGGGATAAAACCCTGTCAAAAGCTGATGACGTACAACTATGGAGACTGCTCTGGGCCCTCCCCATTCTGTCTCTGTCTCTATTAAAAATAATAATAATAAAATAAATCTTTAAAAAGTAAAAATAAATAGGTATCACAGATGGCATCACTGAGAGGAGACATTTAAGAAAAGACCGGCAGGAACAGACCAGCTGGGTGGGTATCTGGGGAGCAGAGTTTCTGCAGGAGAGTTTCAAGTGATGGTCATTGGCACCAATTTAGGGCCAACAGGAATCCCTAATCTGATTGCAGTGAGGAAGGAACCCCACGCTGTGCAAACAGCTCAGCAGCGGCATGACTCAATTATGAAGATGCACTGCTGCATCAGCCGTGGGGCGAGGCTCGTCTCCAGCCTAACAGTTCTGCCCTGCCCACCCCCTCCTTCACCTTCACCCTCACCCTCACCCTCACCCTCACCCCTGCTCTAGTCTACTTCACTCTGCTCCACTCCACTCTGCCCTGCCCCCCACCCCTGCTCTAGTCTACTTGGCTCCGCTCCACTATGCTCTGTGAGATGTCTTTGGAGAGTCAAGAGATTCGTCTACAGCCCGGGGAACAGAGTCTCCAGTCTTTAGGGGAAAAGCAAAGGGCGTCCTCTGAGCACAAGACTACTGACTTATATGGAGACTAGCCCCTGCCCATGCTCCCTGATTGGTCCATCCTCATGCAAATGAGGACTCAATTCCTCGCAGTTTGATTGGTCCAAAGGCACTCTCCTGATTGGTCAGAATGGAGCAGCCTTGATTAGTGAAGATGCTCATCGGGGATATAGGTGTGTAGCCACAATCGGCTGGGAAAGCCTCAGTCCTATTGGTTACAATGCAGTTGCAGGAGCTCCTGTATGGGGACCGCTCAGCTGCCGGAACACAGTGCAGGTGGGCAGCTCAGTGCAGGCTTCCTCCTGAAGCGGCTGATGGAGAGGCCCTGTTTGGAAACAGCTGCCTGGCTCTTGTTGTTTTAAAGTGTGAGCCCAGTTAGGCAGCAGACGTCCTTCTTGGTAGATACGTTCTTTCTCGGGGCCCACAAGAAAAAGTATCTGTAAAGGTCTGAGGTCAGGGTGTGCACAAGGCACCCTGGTAGTTGGGGTGGGAGAGAAGGTCAGACAGTGGCCGGGAATGGTGCAAAAAGGTCAGTTTGAGGAGAGAACATAAGGCCTTGGCTCCTATTGAGGGCAAGAGGTGACCCCATGGTGTGGGTGCCTAGGGGCTGATGGGCCCTGACTGTCTTTATTTGGAGCACTCTTGTTGCTCTGATGAAAATTAACTAAAGGGATGAACGGTAGAAGCAGAGTCACCAGTTAGGAAGAATTAAATCGTGATAAAAGCAAGGGCAACAGTAAGACATGGTCAGATTCAGAATGTGTGGGCAGATGGGCTGAGAAAGAGACAAGTCAAGAAGGTGCCTGGGAAAGGATGTGCACTTGGCTTTAGAGTAAGGTGACCAGATTTTAACATGGGTAAAGCGGGACACCATTGACCGGGGGGGAGGGGGTTCTTGATTAAAAATTTGGTCTATCTCCCGCTGTTCCCTAGCTTGTCGTGCATTCTTTCCAAAAATCAGGGCTTTTTTTAAAGGCCGCAGGACGCGGGACAAATTGTTAAAAATCAGGACTGTCCCGCCAAAAGCAGGACGTCTGGTCACCTTGCTTTAGAGCCATCCTTAGGGCACCTCATTTGGTGATGTACCTGTATTTACTTTTCCTTTCAAAGATGTTACTGTTTGGTTTTCATTGCTATAACGTCTGTGTCAACCTAATTCTCCAGTAGAGAATCAGAGTGAATATGACGTGGCTACGGAAGATCCTCATCTAGCATGTCTAGACAGGAAGGCAGCACTTCTCACAGTTTGTTCCTTGTAACTTCTTGTTCATGAAATTTTAATGAATATTGTAAGAAAAAAAGTCAAATATATTAGGAGAAACAGATAAATGTATTTGCTACCAGATTGATCAGAGCCTCCAATGACCATGAACTACGAGTCTTCAAGGTCACTGTGTTATTACAATGTTGGGGGGTTAAATTGTGTCCTCTCCCACATCCACATGTTGAAGTCCTAATCTCCAATTCCTCCAAATGTGAGTGTATGTGGAGACAGGCTCTTTAAAGAGGGGATTAAGTTAAAACAAGGTCATGTGGATGGGTCCTAATTCAATTTGACTGGTGTCTGGGGGGAAAAAAAATAAATAAAAACATAAGCAGATTAGGTCACAGACACAGAGGAATGCCCCTGTGAGCACACAGAGAAGACCACCATCCACAACTCAAGGAGAGAAGCCTCAGAAGAGACCAACCCTGCCAGCACCGGATCTCAGACGTCCAGCTTCTAGAACTGGGAGAACATGAATGTCTCTTGTGTAAGCTGCTCAGTCTGAATTTTGTGCAGCCCAGGAAGCCAATTCACACAGTGTTTGTCCCATTCATGGGACTTACCTAAAGCAGGGTAGCTGTATGTCTTGGCACTCATAGGCGCTCAAAACCCCTCAGGAAATATCAGGGGCAGTAGGCTGGTAACTGGTTAGGGAGGAAGTCCCTAAAAGGCAGCAAGAATGACTCTCCAGTTGCCAAAGGTAAAAAGCCATCAAGAACCAGAAGACGAGAGCATATTAATGGGTGGAAAGTAAACTTCCTCGTAGAATGCACACAAGGGGTCTTGTTTACTTACTCTAGGGACAAAGATATGAAGAGGATTTTAAACTAAGGCAATGAGAACACACCCAGCTGAGGACACACAATGAACCCAGAGATACTCAGAGAGCACTACTCCAGCTCCCAACAGGTGGCTTTTTTGAATTAGCTGCTGGGATTCAGATGAAAGGCTAATTGGAATTCAGGGAGAAGGGGAAATTATAGAATCCATTTCCATTTGGCAACCTAGCACTTAATATGCTTATCATATGCTCTACCCTGTTAATTAATTTTACTTTGATAGTCTCTTGAGATATGACTGCTAGCAAAATTCTGAAAAGGTGTGCATACATGTTAGTTCTCTGGGGGTGAGAGGTAATACACCATCAAAGTCTGCATTCCATGAAAATGATTCATGGGAGAATTTTCAGAAGGGAGCACTAATATGGGTATTGAAAAAATTATGTACTTGTATAAATGGATTTTTTGCCATTTCTACCATCCAATTAGGTTGACTCACTACCGTTTAAAGGGTTCCCATAATTTACCAAGAAAAGGAATTAAATGCTCTTCCCCAAGTGTTTTACAAAGGTGAGTGACATGCGCAGCAGAGACAATTAATTTCTTCCCTGTAGGCTTGTCCCTCCACCCCTGATACGGTGTTACATAAAGAAACTTTATCTCTCATACCAACACTTTCAGGCTGTTTCATTAATTACCAGACTAAGGATGAAATGGTTCGCAAGCTAAAAATGAGCACAGAAGGAGCAGGAGGTTTCTAGGAAGGATCTGGCTAACATTTGCATGTACAAAATCCTTTAAACGACACTCAAACTCTTAAATAGGGGCTGGGGGAAGCTGGGATGGCTCAGAGGGTTAAACGCTCGCTTTGCAGCCCCGGAGACTGAGGATCAAATCCTGGCTCTGGCAGGTGGACCCACATGCTGAGCTGGGGTGTGCCCCAAGTTCAGTTCTTGCCGGGACCTATGTGGGAGCCCCCGGCCCAGTTCCTGCCCTGCGCAGCACAGCGCCCACCTGTGGAGTGAAACTATATGGAAAACAAATGTCAACTATGGAGACTGCTCTGGGCCCTCCCCTTCTCTCTGTCTCTCTCTGTCTCTCTCTCTCTGTCAAAAACCAATAAAAATAAATCTTTAAAAAAAAACAACAGGGGCTGATGGTCAGAGGTTTCAACCAACTGACTAGAAGATTGAAACTTTCAAACTCACTTCTGCCCTTGGGGAGGGAGGAGAACGTGAAGATTGATTTACTCACCGATGGCCAGTGATTTAATCAATACTATCTAAGTAGTGAGGCCTCCATACAAATCCTAAATGATGGCTCAGAGAGTTTCTTGGTTGGTGAACATGAGGTCCTGGGCACACCTGGGGAAGGTATGGAAGCTCTGTGCTCCATGTGTGTGCATGTGTGTATGTGGTATGTGTGTCCTTTGTTTAGTGCTTCCTTGTATGATAAACCCATAAGTAATAAGTAAACTCTTACCCTGAGTCCTGTGAGCCACTCTAACAAATCATGGAAGGGGGCGTGGAATCCTGTTTTTGACCAGTGGGTCAGCTCTGGGCTCGGAACTGGTATCTAAAGTTGGGGAGAGGTCAGTCTTGTGGGACTGAGCCCCAAACCTGTGGGATCAGACAACCTAATGTGAACTCCCCAATTGCCCCCGAGTTGAGATAAATTGTCGGACATCTGGAGAGCTGGAGAATTGCTTGGCATGGGAAGCGCTCACTTCTGGTGTCAGAAGTGAAGTGCTGTGAGCAGCAGGCTAGCAGTAGAGGAGGAACACCAAGAACATTTTCCCTTTCACATACGTTGGGTGGTTCATTCATAGTTCAGGTTTAAACAATATCAACAACAGCAAAGCAAATAAAGTAACAAAGCAGTTTTAAAGTCCTGGAGAAGTCAGCTGTAATGGAGAGGAAATTCAACCAACCCTATTGACCATAGCTGGATGTTTCTGGACAGCCCTCGTAAATGCTGGGTACTGGCTTACCCAAAAACATCTGCTAAAGTGACATTGAGTGGATAAAAGTGAGGGACAAAGTGGAAATTTATGTTTGGAGTTGGAGAGAGTCATAACCTCACATCTAGCATGACAGGACACCAGTAGGAAATGTCAAAGGTCAAAACTGAAATCATGGAGGGAGGGGGAGCTAAATATATGGTAATGGAAAGAGTTGTACACCTGGAGCCTATATAATTTTACTGACCAATGTAACCCTAGCAAATTTAACAATAAGAAAACATAAAATTGTGGATAGCCTGTTCTGCTATGACGTGTGTCTCTCTGGGACTTGGGTTATACATACTTGCTACTCTTATCTGTGGAGGTCTTGAAGGTTTGTGGGTAATTTCTTTCAGTAGCTCTTTTTTTTTTTTCTAAGACTTATTTTTATTGTTTTTGGCAGACAGTGAAAGAGGCGGGGAGAGACAGAGAGAGACAGAGAGAAGCGGGAGGGCCCAGAGCAGTCTCCATAGTTACATGTCATTAGTTTTTGACATAGTTTTATTCCACAGATGGGCACAGGGCTGCACAGAGCAGGAACTGGGTAGTGGGCCTCCCATGTGAGAGGCACGCCACAAGGGGGAGCCGAACCAAACTAGGGTGACCCCAGTTCTGTATATGGGTCCACATGGGCCAAAGCTGGGACTGGGAATCAATCCTCAGATCCTGGGGCTGCAATGTGAGTGCTCAACCAGCTGAGCCATCCCGGCTTCCCCCTCAGTAGCTACTTCAAAGCTATCAGAGGCAAGCTTTCTCAAAATTTAAGAGAGCATGAGCATCACAGGAAGACTTTAAGAAAACTAAAGCTGGAAAGTTTCACAAGAAATGCCTTCCTTTGGAGCCAAGAGTGACATTTCAATGGCATTAAGAATCATTACGCTTTTCAATAACTTAAGGAATATGAGGACACAGGCCATATTCATGAAGGAGCGGCGAAGGCGTCCATGTTAAGAGAAGAAGAGATCAACAGAGGTCTACATCTTGGGAAACATTTTTAATCTTAATGAAGCTGCTCTGTTTTAGAAGCAGATGGCCTTCGGCATCGACATTTGGGAGGAGAGAGTTTGAGCCTGAGGGTAGGAGGCTGCTGAGGGTCCGGTTGTGCCAGGCAGGGCAGAAATGCCACTGGAGATTGAGCCGTGTGACTCTTTTCATTAAGCCTCTTATTGTTCTAGGAGATGTTCTGTATTTTGACATCCATAAGTTTTGAGTGGTCTGCCCTTAATCCCAGTTTTCTCATAAATCTGTTATTTTTAGGCTTTGTGGTAATACCCTTGACATTATAGCAGAGATAGTAAAGCTTAGAAATATGGAGATAAATGCCAGAAGAAACAGCTAGAATAGAAGGAATTGCTGCCTTGGGAGAGCAGCACTTGAGGGAAGCAAAGTATAAGGGCAGGAGCGTTTTCTTTTCTTGATAAGTCTACTATGTGTAACACTGAAAAAAAATAAACTTTTAGCACATTACTAATTTTCAATAAAAGACTGAAGCAAAGTTATATGTCTGAGCAATATAACAGATGACTTCTATGTTAAGAAGCAAGTTAGCAGATTACTTACACAATAATGAAGCATTTGTTAAGAAACATTAAGCAATAAGCAGATTCATTATATATTAAGCAAGTTATATGTCTAGCAGTATAACAGATTAGATACGTTTATATGCTCTTATTACATATCACTCAGAAATTTTGGATAAATCATAGCAAGCAGCTTTTGAACACATAGCTTAGTGCTTAAGAAAGTAAATTAGGGACTAAAAATAAGGAATTACAAACCTCAGAAGTAAAGGGGAGAGAGAGACTTCTCCTAAAACAGGGGATGTTGTCTATCATTGCCTGGACATGGGGAAGGAAATACTTTCCTAAGATGCTGTTAGCATAGCTCTCATGCAAGCTTGAGGGTTACATTTGTGCCATCCCCTTAATCTAATAATTGACAATAAAATGTGGCCTGGGATGATATTCTGGGGCACTTGGCTGGAGCAAACACACAGCACATCTTTGACTAGGCCACTCAAGAGACCCACATGTGAAATTCAGCTGAACATGAGCTCATAGACCAAAATTACAAAATCCACAAAGAACCCAGCATTTACTCATTCAACACGGATATATCAAGACACATTGCAAGCTAGATGTCGACCCAGACACTGGAAAACAACAAAGACCCAGAAGCCATGGTCCCAAAGGAACTTATACGCAGGAGTCAAAGTGTAAACACACCAAAAATCCCAGCTGAATTAGATCCCCGAAACTTCCAACAGTAGAGCAGCTGAGTAGCCTCTCGCATACAAACACTGCAGAAATGACTGCAACTAAGAAAACACAAGGGCAAGCGTGTCCAACCCGCAGCCCGTGGGCCACATGTACCCCAGGATGGCTCTGAATGGGGCCCAACACAAATTTGTAAACTTTCTTAAAATATTATGAGATACTTTTGTGACTTTTCTTTTTTGACTCATCAGCTATTGCTAGTTTATTTTCTGTGTGACCCAGGACAATTCTTCTTCCAATGTGGCCCAGGGAAGCCAAACAGTTGGACACCCTGCACTAGGATGATGTGATAAAATAACTAAATAGAAAACAAAATAAAAATACACAGTCACTGAAATTTTTTTTTAAAAAGTCAACCCATGGCTCAAATAGCTGACATGACAGAACTGAAGAACTATTGAATTGACATAAATATGGAAAAAAAAACCCAAAAATAACCCACCTCAGAATGTAATAAAGAAAAAACAATGAGAATAATAAGAAAGGTTGACATGTGGAGAACATAATAAGAAGGTCCAGTCACTGTAGAAAGAATGAGAGAGAGGCAATATTCAAGATACAATAGAGTGTTGGTAATTTTTCAGAACTTATGACATCTCATGTGAGGAATAAACTCTTGACATTCCCTCTCTGAATTGGTAAGTCTGTAGCATTCCATGCATTCGATTACCATCACAATTTTCACATTCTATTATTTTTTTTCTGTTTATAATCACTTTTCTTCCTCCCCCTCTCCTTGCCTCCATTTCTTCTTTCCTTCCTTCCTTCCTTCCTTCCTTTGTTCTTAGCCAACATTCCTAGAGTTCCCGCTACCTTTTGATGGTGTGAGGAAGGAAGTGCTGAGCTCTGAGGGGCTGGACGTTCCAGTGGGGATAGAACCACCGGGTCCTGTGGTAAGATCTGGAAAGGAAAGCGGAGGAAGGGGCTGGTGTGTGGAGACATGCAGATCCAAGCTCCCATCCTGGTGCTGGTTAGAACTGCGATTGCCACGTCATAAAACTAGGATAGTAAAGCCTACGAGTGTCAGTCAGGGCTCTGGCAGGAGACCCAAAGCCCACTAGTGAGCTTCACAGCGAGAAGTTCATACGAAGAATCGGTAACTGGGTACCGAGCAAGCAAAATGCATAAAGGAGGCAAATGAGTTCTGGCGGTGGGGGGACAGAGACAGGGACGGGGTTCAGCGTGACAACGTGGCACAGCTTGCAGTAGGGCTGTTGCAGAGAGGAAGTTCCTGGTGTCTCAGGAAGGGGCACTGTCTGGTGCTGGAGTCTTTGGAGCTCAGGGCAGGGCCTGTGGTCTAAGAAGACTCAGGTGGGCTCCCGAATCTGTGTGTATGTGTGTGTGTGTGTGTGTGTGTGTGTGTGTGTGTGTGTGTGTGTGTGTGTGTGTTGGGGGGGGTGCAGGGTGAGGGAGGGGAGGGGCAGTGAGGCTGCTTTTCTTAGCCTTCGGGAAGCTACAAACCAGAAAACCAGATCCAACTGGAACAAACGACTGAAACCAGAGCGAAGGCATTTAGCTAGAGGCACCCTAAGACAGGAAGGTCCTTAGGAGCAAATCTCCTTGTTCGTTCATCTTCCCAGCCGCCTTAGCGCTGCCCATTGGCACTGCCCAGCAGGCTGAGGCTGGCTGACTGGAGATGTGGTTTGTAGAGTCCCAGCCCCACGTCCACACCATAAAGTCACAGACCAGCAGGGGAGTTTTCGTCATAGCTTCATCATTGGTCCAGCCAGCCTTGCATAACTCAGTGTCCACACACACACACACACACGTGATGTATGTGTACTGGATGTCATAACAGAACAACGTCATGATGCTGCTAACAGGATGCTATTCTTTTCTGTATGAATAAAGAACTTGTCACAGAAAGTCCTAATGGTCATTGCATCCATGTCTGGAGGACAGTCAGAGCTATCCTCTGCACTATTAACTATTTTGCAAATTCAGTTATGGTCTCATCTAAATATTGTGTTACCCAAGAATCCATTGTGTTAGCCCCCAACAAGTTTGGTTAAATAAATAAAAAAATAAATAAACTTAATCTTCAATACTATATATATATATATATATATATATATATAGAGAGAGAGAGAGAGAGAGAGAGATACACACATACAGCAATAAGGTAAAAGTGGAGAGAGAAGAAAAATTGTATGTATACGTGTGAGTACACTTAAACTTGTATATGCACTCTCATGCACACACACAAGCAAAGTATAATATATGCTTAGCATCTACAACCCTTATTTCTGCAACTGGTCACCACGTCTAGTTAATATTGATAACTCTTTTCTTCGGAGAGCCCTTCTGAGCTTCCCTTGACACCAGACAGGACCTGCCATGAGCTGGGCACACTTCCTCCCTGTAAAGCGACCCAGGCCTCCATTCCTGAGACACGGAGTCCTCCACAGTCCTGCCTCTTTTTTTTTTTTTTTTTTTTTTTTTTTTTTTTTTTTTTTTTTTTTTTTTTTGGTAGTTTTCTCCTTTCATTTTTCACCAACTCTTATCACTGGGCATGAACAAACACCGAGGAGCCTTTGGGACTTCCTCCTGGCTCTAGACGTAGCCCTCTGGACCATCACTTCTGCTGGCTCATTAGGACAACTCATCCCAGCCAATCGGTTCACCCCTGGCTTTTCCTAACCAGCCTCGGAGGCCACTGTGAGGCGAATGCACGCATTCCTAGTGTCTGCTGGACCGTGGGCTCTCTGCCAATGCAGGCTCCTCCCCTCAAGTCTCCCTCTGGTGACACTCATTTATTTTCCTGAGGGTCATGGTCGGAGGCCTTTCTGAAGAGCTTTCCCGTAAACACCTCTTTTCTTTGCCCCAGTTCTGAACAGCTTGGGAAATCATGTTTTCTTTCAATGGAGACTAAATGATTATCTGTGTTAGCTATTGAAGTCAAACTGGTGGATGGAGTGCTGAGGCGGCTGACTGAGCCCCAGGGGGCAGTGGCGGACCCTCCCATCTTGTCCTCGAAGCCTGGGGGGCAAGGGAGCAGCAGAAGGGGCCAAAGGCTCTGTGGGCAGCTGGCTCCTGAGGGCAAAGCAGAGGCTGGAGCCAGCTGATGCTCCCCAATTCCCCAATCGGCTAACTCAGTGCGTTCCCTGTCTTTCTCTGGGAAAAGCCAGCACAGGAAAGGCTGGAGGGGGAAACAAGTACTCTACAGGGACCCTGGGGAGGACCAGCTTTCCACACCCCAGCGATGAGTGATACGCAGATTGGGATGGGCACCCTCCTGAGTTCACAGCAGTGATGGCAATCGATACCTGCAGCTGTCGATAAGAGGTGGCCAGTCCACCTTCCCGGGAGCAGGGGCACCCAGAGCCCCAAAGAAGGGTGGCGATGCCGAGGTTAGGATGCTCCAGAGCCTGATAGTCTCCGGCCGGGGAGTTTTAGTGCCCACTCTGTTCTCCGAGGTCAGCTGAACTGTCCGTGCAATACTGGTTTTTGTACACTTCCTGCACTATGTCCACAGAACTCTGTTGGGGGGAAATCCAACTCTGGGGAGGATCAAACTAAAACAACGACTCAGTTATACTTTTAGGCCTTTGATGGGGGGAAATAATATATCATTTCAGGTGTCAATACCCAGAAAGACTTTAGATACTTCATAGCATAGGAGCAAAACAAACACAAACTGCTGTGATGTTTTCTTTAAATCCCCACGTCCCCCTGCTTGTGCCGGGTAGGACGGTCATTGCATTTCGGCGATGCACACACAATGGTGCTGTTGTTCAACAACCCTAGACCGAAGAAGGGCTATCGCACCCACTATCCGTGTCTGCAAACCCTCATTCTCACGTTCCCCCTGCCTTCCTGTCACCTCACACGTAACCCATGCTTTTTTCCCCGGTGCCAAAGTTGGAGAGCCACCTTCTTGTCACACAATCTGGGAGCCTGTTTTTAGTGACAATTGGGCTGTGTCCTCTGAAGGACGTGAGTGTCTCATTACCTATGGAGATTGCTAAGTTGGCTCCTGTTATTGGACTAGAATCCCCCCACCCCCCTTCTTGTTCTTCAGCTCAGGTCCTGTTAGTGCCAGGATCTCCTTCTGGGCAGATAATTATCACAGGCTGTCTGGGGCCCGTCGGGAGACCTCTGACCAGGGCCCTGATTGCTGGGACGTGGCCTGTCTCCTGTCCCTCACCAGACCCGTGCCGTGAAGGAGCTGTAAATCAGAATGTGGAAGCCACTTCCCAATTATTTACTGTTGTTGTTTTTTTCCAAATAATGCAGACGCTGAAATAAAGAAACAGGATGAGTTTGAGTTCACCCAAACTCTGCTGAATAGACTCATTATTTACCATCTAAATTAACTGTCTCATAAACCGCCAAGGCTGGGTGAGTTAGCGACGTAAAGAGATGCATCTCACTGGCCTGGGCACAGCTACCAGCCTGAAGTAAGAAACAGGCAAGTGCCGTAGAAGTGCAAGGCCTTGTTTATAGTTATAAATGCAACCATTGTCCTTTCTTCCCCTGAGAAAACACGTTATGAAGTAACAGAATCATGGTTCGAGGTCCAGAACAGACCAGTCTAAGGCCAGTTTGCCAGGAAACAGCGTTAATTGGGCAGAGATCAAGTGAGGGACTAGCTTTTTTTGAAAACACGCATCAGTGATGTTTCAAGGGCGTTCTTTTGATCATCTCCTCTTAAGTCCACAGCCAGCTAGCGAGGCAAAGCCATACTTGGTGTCCGGCTGCTTGCAGAAGCTGACAAGTCCGGAGTTACCCAGCGGGAAATGTGCTCCGAGCGTGCTCTCGCTGCACACACACAGGGAACGCAGTGACGAGGTGGGAATGTTCATTGCAGTGATTGCAGGAAGCGTCTCACTATGCATGCGTATATCAAAATGTCATGGTGTACACCTTCAAGATATGCAGCTTTTATATTAAAATAATATAAAAAATACAAAGTTTCTCAGCCAAAGAATTAGAAATCGACGCAGCTTGGCCGGAAGTGCACGTTCACGCCATTCCAGCACGCCTGTGGGACACACTGGCATGCACGTACGTACGCACGCACGTACATGCACATTATGCTCCTAGCTGCTGACTCTGCCCCCTGCTGGGCTCACCAGAGCCATATGGCGGTGCTGCAGCCTGGATGTGCCAGTAGCAAAGTGGGACATTTCTAGAAAGTCAAGGAACATGCCCTAGGCCCCTCTCCTCCTTCCTGTTTCTGCTCCTGAAGTTTTGCTCAGGCCTGAAGTGCATCATGGACAAGGTGCAGAATGAAGACAAGACAGGGAACATGGAGTCAGGAAACAAGGCACAAGACAGAGGAGGAAAGAGGGAGGGGCCACAAACACAGGTCACCTGCGGCACAGCACAAGATCGCTTCTGTCCGACTTAGTGACTGATGACCTTAGAGGAGGCAGAGGTTGAAAAAGAAATGAGAGAGAAAGTGGAGAAGCTATAAATTGGGCTTTCTGGAAACTTAGCGTAAGAAGAATGTATATCCTTCCTCCCTCCCTCCCTCCCTTCCTTCTGGTCACACCTCTGCATGGTCAAAGACATGCAGAGGTGTGATGGGTCCGTGTTTGTAACTGTCTATCCTGACGGCTCTGAACTTCCATCATTAGGATACTGCGAGTCAGTGCATCTTAATAACAGGAATGTTAGGATCAGTTCTTCATCTTAAGCTATTGTTTGACAGCGATGGGGACAGGGAGGTTCTTGTGGGCCCTGCTGCCCCCAGCACAAATGGAGCTTCCTTGCATTCTATCAGCTGGGCTGGGACACATCATAGGTGCCTATGCCTGATATTTTTTTAATTCTGTATTTCCGCGTGCTTGCATTTCTAGGCCATTGTGCCAACTACATCCCCAGAAGGTATTTCTCATAGTTCATTTTTAAGTCTTTTAATTTGGTAAATTGCCCAGTGAGAAGGACACATACATTCATGCAGTGACTTTCTTTTTTGCTGTTCCTTTGCTATTTCTTTTGGTAACCATCTTGCAGAACTTCTAGTTAGCATGCAATTAAATATAAAAGCAATCAACCTAGGAAGATGCCTCCAACAATTTGTTGCAATCTCACCTGGGCCCTGTGTCCCTTTTACTGTTTGATAATTCAAGCTTGGGTCACCTAACATTCAATTAGGAGCAGTCTCAATATTGAAGGAGTTTGCCTGGACGCGATGCAAAAATCAAATAAATTACAGCCATCTTGCTTCCTTTGTAGCCTATAGAAATGGGTCTCAGTGGGTGGCAACATACACACATTGACCGAGGTCCCTTAGAGTCACTAATGAAAGCAACCTGGCCACACAACACAGGGAATAATTGAGGGAAGCTTTTCATCAGAGCTTTCTTCGATCTTCTGTTAAAACATTTGCTTAGGAGAGAAATGTTGTATTTCCAGACCAGGTTAGTGCAACAACCACAGTTTCAAGGGCAACGCCACACATTTGGTGGATGAGGCAGCCAGAAGCCAGTGGCCAAAGCTTGTTCTGTGCTGAGCACTTCGTGAATAGTATGGCTAATTCTCATGATAATCCTGCCAGTGGGTCACTTATCCTCACGATATACTTGAACCACAAAATGTCAGGAAGTTTACAAGAAACTTACTATAGTGGGTGGGACAGAAAGAAAAGGGGAATTTTATATTTTCCGGGGGAGGACAGATGGAGTAGGGAAGGACTTACAGAATGGGGAAAGGCATAGTCACTATTACAACATAACATGATGTTTTGTAAACAATAAAAATAAAATTGCTTCACACAAAAAGAAGAAACCCAAACTGGGCCCAATCAGCCCAAACATCCAGGCTAATAGAAGACAGGCCCTGTGTTCTCTGGATCAAAGTTTATTGAGGTGCACAGGGAACCCCTACATGACTCCAATCCCAGGATGGGTTTGAACAGAATCTCTTGAGTTTCCCTCTATTGTTCAAGTTTATCAAAATGGTGCCTGGCTTAGAAGAAAATGAGCAAGACTGTATTATACCACATATTCTTAAATGAGGTTGCAAGAATACATCAATTTAACATCCATCAAAACATAAATCAATTACTGTTTATTGAGAAACTACTATGGGTTGGCATTGTACTAGATGCTAAAGCAGAATGGTGGACAGAACTGAGTTCTTGCCTCAATTCCCTTCTATTGGGCAACAGATAATAAGTGATAAACAATAACGACAGAACATAGCACTGTGAAGAACAATATAAAGCAGGGGAAGGGAATAAAAAGGAGATTAGGGATGAGGACAGGGTTTCCAATAGGGTAGATGGGATAGGTTGACATAAGAAGAACAAGGTAGGGGAAGCCGGGATGGCTCAGTGGGTTAAGCGCTTGCTTTGCAGCCCCGTGGACCAAGGATCGAATCCCAGCCCCGGCCCACGCTGACCCACATGCTGAACTGGGGTGTGGCCCCCAGTTCAGTTCTTGCCGGGGCCTATGTGGGAGGCTCTCGGCCCAGTTCCTGCCCTGCACAGCCCTGTGCCCACCTGTGGAGTGAAACTATATGGAAACCTAATGTCAACTATGGAGACTGCTCTGGGCCCTCCCCTTCTCTCTGTCTCTCTCTCTCTCTCTCTGTTTCTCTCTGTCAAAAATCAATCAAATAAATCTTTAAAAAAAAAAACAAGAACAAGGTAAACACTTGGAGAAATAATATTTGAGCCAAGACCTAAGTGGGGTGACCAGAAAGCACTGTGATAAAGGCTGTAAGAGGGGTGCACCCTCACTGGCCCATCAGATTGGCCAGGAGGCCTGTGTGTCTGATAGCTCATTGAGGGAGGCGGTCGGGTCGGGATAATGCAAGGTCCTGCAGATCACAGTGAGGACTTTGAGCAGTAAACATACCGATAAATAATAGCACTAGCACACACTGATCTGCCAGGCAACGTTCTTAGTAATGTCTGTGGACAGTCCTATTGAACCCTCCCAATAATCCTGCTTCGTGGTTGAGAAACAGAATTGGTTCTGGTTCTTGTAGTTGGTGCATCAGCACCCTGGATCCAAAGGCAGGCAGCGGGCTCCGGAGTCTGTCCTCGTAGCCACCACACTGCAACACCCTTGCAAATCATGTTTACAGTAATCGAACAGGATCCCAGGAGAATGCGTGGCCAAGGAGCAACTTGACTTTGCAAGACTCCGGGTGTTTTTGTCCATCTGTGGACCCTTCAGGCTGCTAAGAGATTAATTTACTAATTACTGTGCTGGTGCAAATCAATAATGGCATTTTACGGAAGTGCAATGTTTAAAATCTAAGCTATTGAGTCATATTCATTCAGCGAGCCCTACCTGGAGGGAGTGAGGATCAATGGTGAGTCAGACGCAATTTCCCAGCAGGACTCAGTACCGATCCCGATGGGGCCCTGCCACCGTTGTGAGCAATATTGACACAGTACAGGATGATGTCCTTGCCAACTGCTTGATCTGTGAGCCGGAATGAAAGTACAGCAAATACGGGAGAGGAAAAAGCGCACTCAGAGATACCGCCCGGGGGCACTTGGGTTTAGTCTTGCCTCCACCACCAACTTGCTATGATTTCGGAGAAGGTATGTCACCTTCAGGCATTTCCGTTTTCTCGCTGACCAGATGGCATTAACACCTACCTCAAAAGACATAGTGGGGAAATAAAGGATGCCGAAAGACATGGCCATTGCTCCTGAGATTGGCCCAGGAACTGAAAGGGGGACATGATTGCCACCCCCAGGCCAGGTCTGACCCACAACTGGGGACTAATTCTAAGGACCTGGGGCTGAGAAGTACCAATTATTATAGGAAGGGCAGAGGCCAACTGTAGGAGAAATTTTAGGTTCACACAACAGGAATCCCAAATACATATCAGCATCAACCCAAAATGGCTCAGACAAAGTCAAGAGTGGGGTCAGGAACCAGGGTGGGCCCATCAGTGAGAGCCAGCGTGAGAACAGGCCAGGGACTGAGGCCTGGAGGCAGGACCGTTCACAAAACCCCTGTGCATTCAGTGGTGGGAGGGCAGGCGTGGCCGAGGCCTTTTAGTTTCCAAATATCTGTGAGCTATGCATTCATTCATTCGTTTTTTATTCAGCATGAGTTGTTGCCTGTCTACAATGTGCCAGTGTTGTTCTAGTGCCTGGGGAGAGAGCCAAGAACAAAACAAGCATGGTCCCTAGTCTTACCAGCCTTTTGTGTCTGTCCTCAAAAGCAAGCAAGGGTGTCCAAGCCTGTGGCCTCCCCAGCCACATGGGAAGAAGAACTGTTTTGGGCCACACATACAATAAACTCACACCAACGATAGCTGATGATGAGCTAAAAAACAAAAAGAAAAGAAAAAAATTCACAATAAAATCTCATCATGTTTTAAGAACGTTTATGACTTTGTGTTGGGCCACATTCAAAGCTGTTCTGGGCCGCGTGTGGCCTGAGGGTTGGACACGCTCGGTCAACAGAGGGTAAGCACGTATATTCAAAAAGGAAACAAAAAATTTTATAATAAATAACAGGGAAATAGAGTGGGAAAACTGTTTAATTACTGACTGAGTGGCTAGATAGTCTCGGTAAGAAGAGACCTCTTTTATTTCTGATTTTATTTTACAAACTTCAAAAGTGCAGAGAGATTGCAAGAATGGAGCATGTGGCTAGCACCGTGTAGATTCACACACTGCTCACATTTTTGTCACACTTGCTTTCCCTTTGCTGAACCACTTAAAATTAACTTGCAGACATTGTAGACTTTACCACTAATACTTTACATTTAGCTTGTAAGGGCACAGTGCTTCCTCTGTACACTTCAACATCATTATCACAACCAACACATTTAACATTGATTCGATAATATCAGATAGTAATACATTCTAGGTTTTGTGGGCCTTAGGCTTTGTGGGTCAAGATTTTAAACTGGAGATATTATTAGGCTTTTACATAGCAAAAAAAAAAAGGGGGGGATCATTTCATAAATTATATAATTATCTAACCAATATGCTGTACACCTGAAACTTATATAAAGTAATATTGATGTCATCTATAAAGAAATAATCATGGGGATATAAAGCACAGCATAAGGAATATACTCAATAGTATTGTAATAACTGTACTGCATCAGATGGGTAAGAGTAGATTTATCGGGGTTGTCACTTTGTAAGATATATAAATATCTAATCACTATGTTATGTTGTACAACTGAAACAAATACATAAGAGAAAAAGAAATGACAAATTATCAAAAATGATATATTGATGAAATTCAAAACAAAGTAATAATTGAGTATAATTTTTATTCCACTAATGAGAATAATGAAACTCGGAGGTGGGGGAGGGGTAACGTTCCACTGAATTAGGAGTCCAAGTTTGTGTTCCCTGTCATTAGCTCAGCTGTAACTGTTCATCTGTTAATGCCGGTCTCTTCTAAGGTTTTACATATTTCACCTTTTAAAATGTTTTTTATGATTCGGGAATGACAAACACTGCTATCAGTCTACGAGCACGCGATGAAGTGTATTCATCATTGGGAAGGCACTTACAGAATTTTATTAGGTTCTTTTCTCCATCTACCTTTGAACATGTCATTGCATTACAGATTAATCACTTTCAATTGAAGGTGAGCTGGAAGCTCTTCAATTGCACATTTAAATAGGTTTTAAATACAGAAATTCCTTTACACTTGCATCAAGGTCTGATGAACACAGCTGGAACTGGAGTTAGAGCACAGAAAATCTATCCGTTGCCAATTTGTGTGGGAATGGAGAGCTGGCTTCTTGCTTTAATTTCTGATATCAGCAGAAGTGATAAAGCACGTTAAAATTGTGTTTTAAACAAACTGTCATTGAAATAACTTCACCACAGTCTACGTTCTGCCTGTCACTGCATCATCTGGTAATTTCATGTCGAATTCATTACACGACATTCTCAAGGCTACTGCAATATTTAATTTCTAAATCCATTCGATGTTATATAATAGTGGCTGAGGGTAGATTTTCTTGCTCAGAAACATTTTAACCTTGGCCTTGAGCTCAAAGCATTATGATAAAACTTTAAGCCAATGAGCTGCTGTGTGGTAAATTTAGGTTACTCAGCTTTTATGCTGCCAAAAAAAAATCACAGATGGTTAAGTCCACACAAGCAAATGAAGTACCCCCCAAAAGTCTATTTTGTATAATAGAATGTTCTTCAAGTTGGCTGTTTGATATTTATTCGTGATTTGGAGTATGGATTTTTTGGCAAGCATATCACAAATTCAATGCTATGTTCTTCTTGAAATTAATACAGATATGGTGGGGAGTCATTTTCAGACTATTCCATTTTTCATTAAATTTTTTATTTATGTATTACATGTATATTTTTATCAGTATGTACTCAGAGTTTCCTGAAATGTAATTCTTTGCTATCATTATTAGTTTGAATGCTTAATTCTTTTTCAGTTTGGCAATGAGATCCCTATCAACCTATCGTCGATGTCCTTGGACAGACCCATGTCATTTTCTTAGTGCGTTCTTACTTCCCCACGTAACCAGGTGTATCAGATACCTCTTGTATGTTCCTTGGTCCAACCAGGAACTCAGATATTTTCCAGCAAGCAATGGTTGCATTCTTTGGAAGTGATATTTAGGAGCCAAGGTCTGGGTGCTAGGTGTGTCCTGGTATCAGGTGCTCCCAGGGACAAAGCTAAGAACCCCAGGCCTTACTAGATGAAGCTAAAGAACATAGTATGTGTATATACTCACACACACACAAACAGCAGTTTTTCTGTGGATATTTGAAAGAGTGAAGGGAAGCCATGATGTCTCAGCTGGCAAAGCACTCCCTTTGCAGACCCAGGGACTGAGGATTGAATCCTGGCCTGGCCCGTGCTGACCCATACACTGAGCCGGGGTGTGCTTCCTATGCGAGAGGCCCCCAGTTCGGTTCTTGACCCCTGGTTTGGCTCCTGGCTCGAGAGAATGTGCCTCCTAAGTGGGAGGCCCCCAGCCCAGTTCCCACCCTATGCGGCCTCCGCCACCTGTGTGACAGAACCATGTCAAAAACTGATGACGTTCAACTGTGAAGACCGCTCTGAACTCTCCCCCTTCTCTCTCTGTCTCTGTATCTCTCTCTATCTCTGTCTTTCTCTGTCAAAAACAATAAAATACATCTTTTAAAAAATTAAATAGGGAGGACCCAAGAAGGCGGCATGAGAGGAGCACGCCGATAGCTGCCTGGGAAGGGCCTTGTGAACAGAGGGGCATCCACAGGGGAAACCCTGAGAAGAAACCTCAACTAAGAGAACCACACAACACGGAACAACACAAAGGTTAGAGAAAAAAGGGGAGAGCGGGAGAGGGAAAGGGAAGCAGCGGTTCGGGGACAGAGACTCGGAGCGCGGCCCGGGGCTGGCAAACACCAAGGGGGATGGGGGGCTACGGTCACAGTGGAGCTGGATTGAGGGCGGGCTGGGGGCCGAGACCTAGGGAGCGTGGCAGCCCCACAGGACTGTGGACAATTTAACATCCGAACTCAAGGGACAGCACGCAGTGCCCTAATCAGATCACAGAGCCTAAAGGGGAGCAGGGACTGGGGAGCAGGGCGGCGGCACTTCCCGGCGGGCGGGGTGAGAGCGGGGCACCGGCCCACAGCAGCTCAGCACCCCTGATTTACGGGGGAGACTGACTGTGAGGGGGCGCCTTCTGAGGACGGGGCTCTTGGAGTGAGGGCTGGGGCTGGAGTGGGCACAGCTGCATTGGACGTGCTGGGAGTGACTCCGGCGGGCTCAGCAGAGCCGGGAGCGGAGAGCGGCTGCCGCCCGAGCTACGGCCTGTGCGCGCAGGGCTTTCGGCGCCCCGCCCACCGGGCCTCCGCAGCGCCGCTGCCAGCGTGCAACTGGGCTTTTGGCGCCCCGCCCACCGGGCCTCCGCGGTGCCGCTCCCAGCGTGCAACTGGGCTTTTGGCGCCCCGCCCACGGGGCCCCTGCTCATCACTGTGCGCGCACACCGGGCTTTCAGTGCCTCGCCCACCGGGCCGCCCCGCAGCGCCGCTGCCTGCTTGCCGGTGCGCTACAGGGCTTTTGGCACCCTGCTCGCCAGGCCGCCGCAGCACTGCTGCCTGCTCGCGAGCGCGCAGCTGGGCTTTTGGCGTCCCACCCGCCGGGCCTCTGGGGCGTTGCAGCCTGCACACGCAACTGGGCTGCCTGCCGGGTTGCCGCAGTGTCATTGCCTGTATACGGGACTGTGCGGCTGACCGGGGCCTCTGCCAAGCCCCAGCCCATCCAAGTGCTGCCCTGCGGGCGTGCCTTACAGATACGATTGAAGGAGGGGCAGCCAGGAGGAGGAAAGGCCAGAGCCCTGCCCCCCCAACTACACTGAACCACCAGCCCCCCTGCTGAAAGAGGAATCTGCTATTGTGTCTCAGGCCCGCCCTAGCTCCTACTCACATGCCCCCACCCCTGGCCACACCTTTACTACCCTTCTATCTAACAGCTAAGACAGCAACCTGAAGTGCCCCAGGACACAGAAGCTGTCTGCTTCCCCCAACCCTCTCCCAAAATCTCCTTCTCCCACAACTGAGCCCAAAAGAAAACATAAAGAGAAGCCCATCTGATAGGCAAACCCCCAGAGGGAAAACAGACTCATGCATAAAGCAAAAAGAAACACATCAAACACAATGCATACCTCAGAATCCAAAGCCCCTCCAGAAGATCAGGGGCAGTGCTTAGTAAAGGACCTTGCACATTTGAAATCAAATCTAAGTGAAACAGAATTCAGGGCTGCATTAATCAAGATACTCAGAGAGCTCACTCAATGCTGGCAAAGTACCCAGACACAGTTAAATGACCTCAACAAGAAATTTTCTGAGCAAAATGAGTACTTTACCAACAAAATTGAGAAGCTAGAGCAGAACCAAAAGGAACTCCTTGAAATGAAAGGCATCATG
Organism: Craseonycteris thonglongyai; assembly: GCA_004027555.1. NCBI lineage: Eukaryota > Metazoa > Chordata > Mammalia > Chiroptera > Craseonycteridae > Craseonycteris > Craseonycteris thonglongyai. Next base: position 109,129 of record PVKE010001117.1, read on the forward strand.
GG
>PVKE010001118.1:0-27592 GCA_004027555.1 Craseonycteris thonglongyai
AGTGCATAGTTATTTCTATTTTACTTTTTGACAGATAGAGAGAGAGACAGAGACAGAGACAGTTAGAGAACCAAACTGTGGGAACTCCCCAGTTCAGCACGTGGGTCCTGCCTGGGCCGGAGCCGGGATTCGATCCTCGGTCCTCATGGCCTCAAAGCGAGCGCTCAACCCGCTGAGCCGTCCCGGCTTTCCCCAGAACCTATTGTTATCTTCATTTTACAAATGAGGAAGCTAAATGTAGTGCAGTTCAGTAAGTTGCCCACATGGGCACAGCCATCAAAAGAGAGAGAGCTGGGGTTTGAACCTGGGTGGTCTGACTCCCATGTTCAGGGTGTAAATCTCCATGTTACTGGCCTTGCTAATGTGTCCAGGTTTAGCATATACAAGATGGGCAGCGACCACAGCCTCTCTGACTGATCTTATACTTACTGAAAAACAAGTGATGATGTTATTCAACTGCATCATTTTGAGTGACTATGTCTGCTGTCCTGGTGTAGGCAGTTAAAAGTGGTCCTATTCTGAACCTCTGAGCAGTAGAATCATTCCTCCTGCTATCTTGCACAGTACCCAATATTTACTAAATAATTAAAGGAAAGAGAGTGAACTTTATTAAGCCCACGTTCAAAATTCTAATCAGGACCAACAGACACAGCTTTCTGTTTTCCTCCTATCGTTTCTATAATAGAACGAGCTCTCTCAGCAAGTAGTGTATAAGTTTGTCTGTTTCCTGGCACATATTTCTTAAAGCCTGGTACGGAACCAGTGACAAAGAGCTGTTGCTAGGATTAAGGATTAAGACTGCATATCAGAAAGAATCCCTGAGATCCCTTTTTTACATGAATTTTGTTAGTACTATAAGGAGACCATCTTTCATAATCTCACCCACTACACTGAGATGAGAGATGAATAGTAAAGTAAATCGTGACATTTTCGTTGATCATTTCCCCATGAAGGGAGGTGTAACATACAACTGTATACACATGAGCAATCCCTTTAGCCCTTCTAACTTCAGTTTCTTCACCTGTAGAATGGGAATGATAACGCAGACGTATAAATAACACACAGAAGCCTGGAGGTAATTACAACACAAGTCACACACATTCTCTGTCCCCACTAATGCTTAACACGAGGCAGATTTAAGAATCCAACACTTGCACCGTGGCTTTGTGGTTTGCCTTTCCTTCCTAACAAATTGAGTTAAAATCCCTCTGTTATATAAACATGTCTCCAAAACCCAGACCCAATTACGGCTCTGAGTAAAACAAGGAGCAAGTAGGAAAGAGGCTGGGAGTCTGTTTCCTCCTAGGTAGTTCACAAACGACAGAATTTTCAAAACACTGGAGTGTTTTATGGAGCCCCAAGGACTCTAGGCATAGTCTACTTGGTTATGATTCTATGTGAAAGCATTCCTCCCCCCTCGGCTCCCACCTTCCCACTCCAGCCCCAGTCTTAGGGCTGTGTGTGCTTATAAATCAGTAGCTCCGAGACACTGGAGCTTGTCAAAGAAACCTGGGGCATAATGTTTACTCGAGGGCTCATGAAATCTTTGAGAAACCTCCTTTTCCTGAGCATGGCTTATGCCAGGCGAGTCTCTGGATTCCTATAATAAGGGATTTGGTCATTTGGCTTAAAGCAAATCAATCTTTGTTGGCCAGTGAAATCTGTTTAGCTAATCTATTTGGCCAATAAAATCTCTACAATTTTATAAACAACAACAAAAAATCCCTCCTACCTGGGAGATGCTACCTGCATTTTTTTTTACATTTTTCCTGAACCCTTGGATTCGGACCCATTAGGAGACAAGCTGTACTCCTGGCAATCTCACAGGACAGCTGTGTTGCCAACAAGTGACAGTTCCTGCAAAAGTCCTTCGAGAGGTGAAATTTGCAGTACTAATGAGTGTTCCTGTTAGGTGCTGTGCTTAGTGTCTCCCGTCCATAAACATAAGGCACCCTGTTCTTCCTCGGATTGTTGGTTATTTGTTACTGCAGGCCTGCTTAGAACGGTTCAAAACGTCATGTGCATTCACACAGTTCCCTTGTTCAGCTGTGCATCTATTTTTAAAAAAGAATCCTTTACCAGTGTCTTCCTTAAAACGTTAGTTCCTTCCGAAACCATCCCCAAGTTGTTAAATGATACAAATTAAGAGAGTGAATCTGAATAGCAGGACAGTCTGATATTTCCAGAATGTCACTATCTCAATGCCAAGACCAACCCTTTCCCTCTTATCGCTGTGAAAGTGTGGAGACAGATACTTCCAGTAAAAGGCTTCCGACAGAAACTTCTTTAACACAACTTATTCTGACAGTTGTAGCATAAGGAGTGAGCCTTAGACTGTTTAGAAGAAAAATAGGTCCACTCTTTTTTTGTTATGACACCACAACCAATGCTCTATGGATCAAAGCCAAGTAGCAACGTGCTTCTCAAACCAGGCTGCGTGTCCAAGTTACCAGGGCAGCTTATAAAACGTGTGAATTTATAGTTCCAAACCCAGATCACCTGAATCATAAGCCAGGAGGGTCCCCAACTCCCTCTTTCGCTGAGAATTTGACAGGGCACAGGCATTGGAGAACCTCTGCACAGTGCACGAGGCCAGTGCTTGGATTAAGGTATAGTCAACAAGGCCAATATCGCTTGTCACATAGAGTGAGTTCCATATTCAACAAAGGCTCTGAGTAGTGAGGGAAGTCTCATCTAAAGGGAGAATGGCTGCCTGTTGGAATCTGTGCTGTAGAGGCAGGAGGTCATTACGGAGCCCATGTGCCCCCTACCTTCTCATAGCTCTGGCGTGTGTTGGGTCTTCCCTTTCTAGCAAGCATGCTCTCACAAAACCAAGAGGAGAAAGCAATATATATACCGGTATATAACAACAATGACCATGGCTGATATTTACCTGTTAGGCTCTTGTCTAAACACTCTTCAGAGGTGTCCCGCCTTCTGGCTTCCCTAGGCCACACTGGAAGAAGAATTGTCTTGGGCTACACATATAATACACTCACATTAAAGATAGCTGATGAGCTAAAAACAAGGTCACAAAAAAAATCTCACTCAGGGTCCTAACAAACCGTCACAATAAACCTATTAGTTGGATATTATCAACAACACGTTACAGGGGCAAAGAAGTCAAGGGGGCTCTTTTTCTGCCTCCATTTTTGGTTTTTCCTTAGCAGCTGACATGTCTTAGTTATAGTATTTACCTTAACATTTCACAATTATGTGCTTATATTTCTATCATCCAAACAAGAATATCATTTCTATGAGAACAGGTTTTCCATCATTGTGTGTGTGTGTGTGCGCGCATACATCCTCAGTGTACAAATGAATGAATAAGTGATGAATGAACAAATTCATTGCTTTGAAACCTTTGACAAAAGAGGGCTATGGAATGCTGAACACCCTGAGCACATTTAGCCCACCTAGAACGCATTTATTCATTCAGGTCACTCACATCTTTACTTCCTCCACACCTGGCAATGTGCCAAGGCTTTGGCTTACAAGCAATCTGGCTCTTATCTGTTTCTGGATTTAGGCAAGGATCAGGAAATAATTAGACAAAGGATGTGTCGCCAAGCTTCGGAACACTGAAAGTTATGATCTTACTTAGATTAGAATCCCCCTGGCCCTTCCTCCGCATAATTACTCTTACTACACAATCAGTCCTAACACAGTTGGTTTCTCTAAGATGACAGCATATTAGGAGCAGCCAAGTAAAACTCTCAGGGGCAGGCACGCTTTGAGCCTGTGGAAGAAGAGAGGGCACAGAAACAATACAGAGTGCATAAATGACATGCCATTCTCAGAACATTCCGTGTAGGGGGAAGAAACAAACCCTGTTTTGCTCCCTGGGCCCCAAGGAGGTCACTGCATTAGGGCAAGAAATGATATTGCCAGAAACAATTAAAATGTTTCCTACCCACACTATTTCAAAAACCTGACAACTTATAAAACAATCATTTCTAGTCAAAATAGTTACAAACCTTTAGAAAAAAACAACTGAAATTTGGGTACTTACATGGGTACAACTTCAACTATTGGAAATCATGGCTATTAAGAAAGAGTTGTTTCCTATCAGAATGGCTATTATCAATAAATCAATAGGGGAAGCCGGGATGGCTCAGTGGGTTAAGTGCTCACTTTGCAGCTCCAAGGACTGAGGATTGAATCCCGGCCCCGGCCCGTGTGGACCCATATGCTGAACTGGGGAGTAACCCCAGTTCGGTTCTCACTGGGGTGAGACCCCGGCCCAGTTCCTGCCCTGTGCAGCCCCAAGCCCACCTGAGGAATGAAACTGTGGAAAAACCAATGATGTATAACTATAGAGACTGCTCTGGGCCCTCCCCCTTCTCTCTGTCTCTGTATCTCTCTCCCTCTCTGTCTGTCAAAAACAATAAAAATCAATCTTAAAAATCAATGAATCAATCAACAAACAACAAGTGCTGGTGAGGATGAGGAGAAAAGGAACCCCTGTGCATTGTGGGTGGAACTGCAAATTGGTGCAGCCACTATGGGAACCAGTATGGAGGTTCCTCAAAAATTAAAAAACAGAACTACTTGATGACCCAGAAATTCCACTTCTGGGAATATATATGAAGAAATCCAAAACACTAATTCGAAAAGAAAGAAAGAAAGAAATATACACCCTTATGCTCACTGCAGTGTTATTTGTAACAGCCAAGGTATGGAAGTAATTCAAGTGCCCATCAATAGATGATTGGATAAAGAAGATGTGATACATACACACACACACACACACACACACACACACACACAAAATGACACAATGGAATATTACTCTGCCATAAAACAGAATAAAATCTTACCAGTTGTAAAAGCATGAATAGACTTAGAGGGTATTACATGAAGTGAAATAAGTCAGACTGGAAAGACAAATACCATATGATCTCGCTTACAGGTGGAATCTAAAGAACAAAATAAACAAATGAAGAAAACAGAACAGACTCATAGATACAGAGAACAAACTCATGGTTGCTAGATGGGAGAGGTATTGAAGGGATGAGTGAAAAAGGTAAAGGAATTAAGAAGTACAACTTGGTGGTTATAAAACAATCACAGGGATGCAAAGTACAGCACAGGAACTAGTCAGTAATATTGTAATAATTGTGTAGAATGCCAGATGGGTCCTAGATTAATTGGAGGGATAACTTTGTAAACTATATAAATACCTGACCACTATGCTGTACACTTGAAACTAATATTAAATAATACTGAATGTCAACTGTAATTGGAAAATTTAAAAAAAAATTTTTTTAAGAAAGAATTGTTCCATAGGGGTTCTGGGGGTCACTCAGGTTACAGCCCCCTAAGATGGTGCAGAAGCACTAAGAATCATGGGTATCTCACAACTTAATCCTGCCTGAGATCTAAGGCCACAGGATACAGCTTAGAGAATCACTTGCTTTAGAAATGTGAGGGTCTTTCCATTGTTATCTGTCTGCATGCTCTACAGAACGGAGGACATGTTGGTTTATGATATACAAATTGTTGAGGCAATGCTCTTACTATAGTAATGGAGCTGTTGATTTTTCACTATAATTTCTCTTGTTTGTTATTATGCTTTTGCTTCCAGTCAGTGTTTATTGCACCAACGATGTCATAGCTATCTACATGAAATAATGAAGATAAAAAGAAAAAGGTGCCCACAGCCCTAATACCCCTAGCTTTGCCAGCCCATTAGTTCTTTGCATTTTCATGTGCCTCCCAGTTCCTGTGCATACATGTGGAGCTTTAGCTACACAGAAATAAAAGGACCTTCTCATTCCTTTCCCTGAATCCATCCTCATTCTCTGGGACTGTGCAGCTCTTCTTATGTAATAAGCAGGGTCTAGTTCTGCACTCCTTGAACCTGTGCTCACCTGACATCTTGCTTTGGCTGACAGAATGCTGAAGAAGTGAACTTGGGCCTGTTTTGAGTCTAGGTCTCAAATAGCCTTGCAGTTCCCACTCTTTCTCGGAATTTTTCCAGACAAATGTGTGAATAAGCCCAGGCTAGTCTGCTGAATGACACTGAAAAGATACATGGTGTAGTCACCCTCACTGCCCAGCCCACAGCCAGAAGATCACTAAACACATCAGTGAGGGGCGTCTAAACTTGTCAGTGTCTGGCTAACTTGACAGCTGACTATGGAAAGGAGAGCAAGTCCAGCTGACTATCAGCCAGGCTATTTATCCACAGAGCAATGAGAAATAATAAGTGTCTATGCTTTTAAGCACTGCATCTTATGTGGTTTATTAGCAGCAATAGCTGACACACTATGCGTGCATATAGTTGACCAAGAAGTCATCATGTTATAAATCATACTGTTTAATGGCTAGCTAAAGTGTCATACAGTGAATATACAAGAGTTTATTTAAATGGTCCCTCTGTTGTTAGATATTTAAAGTGCCCACAGTTACTTAGAAAAAGCAATGATGCAATGCAGCAAGCATGTTATTGGTCTTCTCATTTGCCACAACTCACAGGACTCTGAGAAACACTTTATTTACTGTTACTGGTTTATTATCAAGGACACATGTGAGCAGCCAGCTGAAGTTACACAGAGCAAGGTCTGGAAGAGTCCTGAGCTCAAAGGCATCTGTCCCGGTGTAACCCGGGTATGCCACCCTCCTAGCACGTGTATGCGCTCCTAAACCCGGAAGCTCCTTGACCCCACCTTGAAGGGGTGGTTATGAAGATTTCATCACGTAGGCATCAACTCAAGTTCCAAGCTTCTAATCAAGGTTTGGTCTTTCTGGAGACCAGCCCCCATCATGAACCCATCTCAGGGCCTGCCAAGAGTTGCCTCATGAGATCAAAAGACATCCCTGTCACCCTGAAAATTCCAAGGGATTTAGGAGCTCTGTGTTAGATGATCTTTTCAGCCCCATCACGCAGGAATTTATAAGATTTGGGGAATCTCTGCATAAGGAACTGGGGATGAAAAAGAAATATGTATTTCTTGTGATATCACAGTATCCCAGGCTAAATGCAAATAAGCAGACTGACAACACAGGACCTGAAGAAACCAGTACTTAGAGGGGATTATGGATTCACTCAGCTTCCATTTCTTGAGGTGAGGAGCACAAAAAGAATCATTGTCCTACAGCGGTAGGATTGGCCTGCACCTTGGAAATCAGAGGTCATCAGCCTGGTGGTTACCAAGCACCAGTGCATGGCAAGAATTAAGTGGGTATACAGGAATGTGCCAATGAACTTGGGTAACATATGAATCTCCAGCCACATAGCCAGGAATTCTGACTCACCAGATCTGGAGTTGGGTCCAAGAATTGCACATTTTAAGATCTCCCCAAAGAGATTTTAATGTACAGTCCGTTTGGAGGATCACTACCTTGTCCTGCTTTTTCAGGCGGGAGGTGAAGACCAAGAAGGGTTAAATAAGAAGCTCAAAGCTCCTCAGGGGCTCAAGGGCTGAGCTGGACCAGAACCCAGTTCTTGGGATTTCTGAGCCATGGCTCCCTATGGCTTTCTCCTGGGAGGGTTATGCTGAGTTCACCAAACCACAGAGATCTGCTAGGACCCTTGTTCTAAGTACATACTTTCCTTCCTGAGGCAGCCTTTACCTCATCCTATCAATATATACTTTATATACAGCGGACATGATTAATGTGAGTGCATCTTTTATTCTTCATTGAGAACATATCCTCTGCACTGTAATCGAAGTGACTTTCAGACAAGTCGAAATATACTAGGAAATGTTTTATTATATATATATAAAGCTCACTGCTAGCTTTCAAAACAAAAAGCAGTACATAAAATCAAGATAACAGATTCTTTTAAATTGTATTATTTCCTTGGGTCTTTGTAATACATTTTTTAAGATAAAAAAAAACAACAACTTACCACTCTATATAACTCATCCTTTCAAACAAACAGCATGAGACATTTTTTGTCTTCCGAATTCAAGGTTTGGGATCATATGCCCTATCTCTCCGAAGTGCTCTACATGGTCAAAGGATCGGTAACATCATGCACATCTTTAAATATTTCTCAACCGAGTGAGTACAAACTGTCCTGAGGCACTGATGCATTAAAATCAGACAACTCAAGCTTGATTTTTTTTTTTAATAATAATGATTTTGGGTACTACGGTTTTCTTATTTGACACAAAGATATCTGAGGTAATCATAATAATTATAATAACATTGGAATAAGCATTGTTATTGAGTCTTTACTATGTGCTAAACTCTTTACATAATTGTTTCATTTAATGCCTCGACTATTCTAGAAGGTAGGGATTTTCCCATTTTGCAAAAGAGGAAAAGAAAGCTGGAAGCACACATGACTGGTCAAGGGCAACAAGACCAGTGAGGGGGTGAAGCCAGGATTTCAGTGCAGACTTATTGCGTCCAGAGCAGCACTTCTCTACATAATCCCACTTCTGGGTATTTACCCGAAGAAAAGCACAACACTACTTTGAAGGGACATGTGAATCTACGAGTAGACCCCGGTGATTGCTGCATCATTTATAATAACCAAGATGTGGAGGGTACCTGGGTGTCCATCAGTGGATTAATGGATAAAGAAGAAATAAAAAGAAAGTACTTTACTACCATACTATAAGTGACGAGGTGGTGAATTTCAAAATATACACGCATGCTTGAGGGGAAGATTCAAGCATGAGCATACGGGCTCCTCACCTTCCTTGTATGTACAAATGATATTGGTTGTTTTTAGGATGTATCTCAGCAGCAAAGTTGCCATTAATATAATCAGTTAGCAATTGGACTCATATATTCTCTACTCCCAAATACATTTTCTTTTAACTTCAAGAAAAATAAACTCAGTAGCGGATGGATTAGATCTTGTTTCAAAATATTTAGTGGATACCGGTAACTTTTCCAGTGTTTTCATTAGTACAGGTTGGTTTTGAATGTTTTTGTGATCAATGTGAATGTATGCACTATTTCTGAATTTCAATAATGAAGAGGCAGGGGTAGGTTTTTGTTTGTGTAGTGTTGCTGACATCTGGCTATTATTGTTCCCATGATGGAGTAAAGCTCTTGGCCAATTTGCCATGCAAACTACCTTTTTAGGTTTCTTCCAATTCAATAGACTTGGAACCCAGACTGAGGTGAAATATTCACAGCCCAATAAAACTCCAAAGAATAAGGAATTCATCAGATGGGTCTCTATTGTGTGTGGGGCTTACAAAAATTTTTAACATTTTATGTTTTTAAGATAACAAGAAACACAAAACTAATTACTTCAACTCTATTTTAAGTTTTCAGCTATCGAGCCAGTCGAAAGCTGTTATTAAACCACTGTAAGTCTTCTTTTCTTTTCTTCCCACATCAGAATCATTACTTTATTCCCAATATTGGCGACATCACAAAGGCTGTCAATCAAGAGACTCAAGGTACTGGCTGAAAAAGAAACAACTGAGAGTCTTTGTTTTTATTTCAGATCTATATCTGAAATTAAAAAGACATATTCTTCTTAGGGTTTCTTATTCTCACCTCCATTGTTAATAAGAAAATACATGGAGAGAGACCCTTTATTTGATGCTACTGCAGTCCCAAGCTAATTTTCACCTCCACCATTTTTCTTCCACAGCACTTAAACCTTTGGCATCTCAGAAGAGCTGAAAGCACAGTTGGTGGGGGAATTTTCCCAATCCCTCTCCCCCAAGCAGCAATCACCATTAGCGGCTGCCCGCCAGCAACTTCCATGTAACAGCAGACAACAGCTCGTAATGATTTTGAAAGAGACAAGCCAAAAGCAGCCATAGCATTGCTATCAGAACTTAGCACTTAGCCTAACTGTTCTTTGCCAAGGTGGGACTTGGTGCTCTGTTTGTTCCATGGGTCTTGTCTTGAACTTTGTCATCATCTGTGATTATGAAGGAAAATACAATGGCTTGAGTCTAACTAGCAAAACTTAATTTTCTATCTTGCTTTATTTGTGGACCAAATAAGCCATTATATAAGCCTTCAGGGACTGCTTCTTAGAACTCTGTCTCAATTATTTACTCATGACTTAAATTAAGACCCAACAAATGCAAACTTTTACCTCACCATTCTCACCAACAGCCACCCTCTGAGCCTTTGGCAAGTTGTGACAGGAAGACAAGAGAACGTTATGGTTCAAGTCACCTGGCGTTAAGACATGATGAGTCATGGAACATGAGAGGAGGTAATGCATATCAATTAAAGAGAGATTAAAGACCCACGGTACCTGTTCCAAATCTGCTTTGTGAGAGGAAAATGGTTACTTAACGAGGAAGGTTATTTCGCGGCTTCTAACAAGCAAGCAAACCAAGGCTGCTTTGTGATCATTATCTAAATCAACCATCCATAAAAGGATAAAGCATAACACATTGATTTGTAGCATTTTCCAGTTGCCGTGCATCAAATGAAATAAGATAATGACATGAACACTTGGAACCCTAAAGGCACTAATGAATGTAAAATCCACCTGCTAAAAATATGCAGATAGCAAGCTTGGAAATTGGATATTGATCTCTCATTAAAGCCGCCCAGTGTGACTCCAGCAGAATTATGCATCGATATAAACCACAAATCTGATTCCATTATTCAGTTGCACGAGATGCTTCAGAAACTCCTGGAAATCTTTAGGTTAAAGTCAAAATGCTTACAGGACTGCTGATAGCAGCCTTCTGCCTACAGCTGTAGCCTCATCTACGGCTGCAGAGTCCTGGAGTCCCTTGTTTTAGCATCTTTAATATTGGTGATTCCTTTTGAACAATATACTGCTCCATACTGTCCCTGAGCCTTTGGGATACTGTCCCTCCTTCCTAGAACACAATTCATCCCTAAACCTTCCTCCCCCCCTAAAATATACCCTCCAAAATGTCTATTTTTAAAGAATCCTATACAGAGCTCCATTTTATTATGTTTGTGTATTTCTGAGCCACAGCATAAACTCCTAGGGGTCAGTACCCCCTTCTTGACTCTGTATATCTGGTGCTCGCTGATAAAACTGAATTGAATAAATGGATGAATATACTAAACCTGGGCTTTTCAATCTGGATTTAGTCAGATACAGCTTCAGAAAATTCCATGTTTAAGATCAACAGAGAGATGTCTCTAGCCCAAGTCTCCATGGACCTTTAAATTCTCATGTCTGCCTACGCATTGTCTTCTCTTGCATGCTACAAAGACACCTGGATCTCAGCATGAACAAAACGGAAGATGTTATTCCCACTCTTGCTGCCCAATTTGATGCTATCTCAATGGACCTTGTGTAAGTCGCTCAAATCAGAAAAGGTGAACTCACTACACATTCTGTATATAACTTGTGAAGCTCATTGATTTTCCTTTTCTCCACCTCCTCGATCACTCTACTCTTTCTCTCTCCTGTCAATCCTCCAGCCAGATCTAGCAATCCACCTGTGTTAGACTGTTATTAATATAATCGCCTCCTAATCCACCTGCTCGTATTTACTCTGACCCCCTACCGCATCCACTGCCCCACTACAGTCAGCATGGCATTTCAGATCAGAAGTGTAACAGTGTGACTCCCAGGCTTCAGATTCCTCCATGACCTCCTTTTGACTTTAGGGAAAAAGTCAAAATCTTATAATAAGAGTTTCCAGATTCCACAGGAGCTTCCTTGACTCCCCACTGCCACGGTAGCTTTATTTCACACCACTGTCACCTGTTCTCTTCCCTGCAGTCTCATCAGGTTAATAGTCCTTTCTGTCCCCCAGGGTCTTTGCTCACCTGCTCACACTCCCTGAAACGCTCCTCTGCTCTCTGCCACCCCCTGCTTCTCTCTGCCCTTCAGACATCAGCTCCAAAATCACTTCCTCAGGAAGGCTGCCGTACCTGGTCAGATCATCCTATTAAATGCACTTAGAAAATAACTTCTTTTTATCCTCAATTTGTAATTATATGTTTGTTCATGACTGTGATCATTGGATAACGATCAGACTCCCCATGACATCAAAGTCCTGGGATGACACGTAGCTTATTCACCCTTCTGTCCTCCCACTGCCTAGCCTGGTCCAGGCCCCCAGTATGTGTTCTGTAAACATGTGTTAGTAACTGAACAGACCTAAGAGGGTGGAGGCCGGAAGACGGATGCTGTCCACACCAGTTTGTTCCAGGTGGCCAGAAGCTCACTGCATTTTCAAACTGTACAGCCTTTGATCTCGGATGTCCCAGACATGCATTCTCTCCCTTCCCCCCACCACATCTTTAGAAGGGCCATTCACTGCTCTCTGTTCCCAAGATCTGGCTCCAAACTTTTCTGACTCCGCTTCCACATTTGCATCAGTTGGGCTTCGTCCTTACAAGAAGCAGGAGCTGAGCGTGGGTGATGAAGCATTAAACAAGTACATTAAAGGAGAGTGGGGAGCTCACAGAATTGTGGGGAGGTGTAGAGGACCAGGCTACACACCAAATTTCCAGGAAAGATCCCCAAAGCATGTTCCAAAACGAGCCTCATAAGAACACTGCTCGCTCTCAGTGCTATTGCGTGAGCTCCTTTGAAAACTGCAGCCTTATTACAAACGCCACAGACAGGCCAGGCACTGAGTTCTGCCGTCACTGTCTTCCTTTCAGCCTGGAACTTCCGCTTCCCCACCAGCTAAAAGGACTCCACAGTAAGCCTTTTCCCTTTCATGGCTCCTTTCTGAATTGAAGGCTGGGGTCAGGGGTGGGGGGGGGGGGATCTGATTGGTGGAGAATGGTCACATGTCCATGTGCTAGCTGCAAAGGAAGGTGGGAGTGAATTTTCAGGCTCCCACATTGTGAAGTGGGACCCATCAAGGAGAAAGATACTACAAACATAACAAGATTTTAAAATGCTGGGCAGCCAGAAGTGACCAATGCACAGCCCATAAATCATGGCGCAAATTCTAGCACCTTGTTCAACCCTTCTCTGGTGGTGGGGGCTCAGCCAGTTGGCAGTGCCCATCACGACTTAACCGACAACTCTTAAGAAATTTCACCCCCTATGCTGTCTGAGATAAACCAGACCCAGAGCCTGAACGACTTTCAAAGCCTATTTAAACTATTCTAGAAATCTCTGTTCAAGAGAGTAGAACACAGCATTCCAGAGCACAAACTCTGAAATCCAAGGGTCTGGGTTTGAAACCCTACTCTATCACTTATTTAAGTGCATGACTTTGGCGGACAAGTTACCAGAGGCTAGAAAGACAAGGACGATGACTTACTTCACACCTAGCCCACATCTGCCCCATAGCAGATACTCAACTATTATTTGTTGAATAAATAAATGGATAAATAACTGTACGAATGAGTGCTTCTGTATTAATTGGGGCAAGCCAAGTGAAGCTGTGCTAACAACCATGAAAACCTGGTGGCTTCAAACAGTCAAGTTTTCTTTCATGCATGTCACTACCTGTCCACTAACGGGCCCCGCTCTGTGTCATCCTTATTCCAGGACACACGCAGATGGACTTATCACTAGCTGCGACATCATGAGGCACAGGGAAAGAGGGCATGGTGAATGTGCGTTGGCTCTTAGAGCTTCTAAGGGTGACAGGGTTCACTTCTACTCATATTTTCTTTACCAAAGCAACTTAAATAGACACGCTTAATTCCAGGGCGAAAGCAGCGCTCAAAAGGAGCTGGAATTAGACAAAAAATAGCAACAATGTTGGCCTCCAATTTTATGAATCTCAGTTTCCTGACCTGTAAACTAAGGACAATAGTAACAACCTCACAGAGTTGCTGTGAACACTAAATGAGACATACATAGTAAGCACCCAACACATAGCTTAGGAACAATATTTCAACTCTAGAAAATTCACATGCAGCCCTATGACAGGAAGAACGAGTGTGGATTTCAGGAAAACCTCACTGTCATGGTCCTCACTTTACAGTTTGGTAGGGGTGACACAGCAGAGCCCAGGGATCAATGTCAGCAACGAGGCAGAGACAGGAGCCAACTTGCTAAAACTTGAAAGTGGGACTCGCAACGAATGGATGTGATAGAGCAAGATATACTCTTGGAGCGTCCGCTTTTGTACTTCCCCTCCTTCCTTGACTGGACCCTCCCTTCCATCAGTCAGAAGCACCCCTGCGCCTCAACGACGAATGTGGTTCTAGCAGACACACGAGAACCAAAAAAGTCAACGTTTGCTTTCTCTGCATTTCAAGAGGCGTTTTTGAAGCTCCTATCAGAAACAGTGGCTTTGACAGCCATGGCTTGTGATGTATCCGGAGTTTTACCGAGAGAAGAAAGGGCTTTTGAAAATCAAAATGGAAAGCCCTGAGAATAAACGAGGAACAGAGGGTTGATGCTCTGACCATACTGGATCAAGAAGCAAGCAAGCTGCAGGCTGATCAATCTGAAGGGAGATGAGACAAGGCCACCTGGCTCGGGGGGCTAGCTCAGAGAGGAGAGGGCTCCCAGTCTTGGGGGAGGTGCTCTGGGCCAGAGAGGGGAGGCAGCATGGAGAGGGGTTGGGGGCAGTCAGCGCGGAGATTCTGGAGGCTGACTGCGAGCAGCCCAGGCGAAGCCAAGCCAGAGCCGGAGGCCCTCCGTGGCCACGTGGGTGAGCACTACTGGCCACACTGAGGAGCCACGTGGTTGTTTCCTAAACACACCTGTGAACCAACCAGGAGAAAGATGCCTTAAGTAGAATGAGTAGCTCTGCTGAGCCCCACCCAAGTGGGCCTTCTCCCCCCTTCAAGAGTCCCCAGTGCTCTACTCTCCTGAAAGGCCGTTGCTATCAACGTGGTGGTGTTGAAGGAGAGCCCTACCCTCTAGACTGAGGCTGAAAATGGAGACACCCACGCTGGTTACTGTCTGACTTCTGAGTTCCCCTTCTACTCACCCCACTGTTTGTCCTGCTCCCAAACAAGACGCATTGCACCTCTGGACCCACCTCTCAAAGGACTGACTTCTAGATGTGTATTCCATTTTTTAAAAAAGATTTATTTCATTGTTTGTTTGTTTGTTTGACAGAGAGAGAGAGATAGAGACAGAGAGAAGGGGGAGGGCCCAGAGCAGTCTCCATAGTTGTACGTCATCAGTTTTTGACATGGGTTCATTCCACAGGTGGGGGGGGGGGGAGCATGGCAGGAACTGGGCCAGAGGCCTCCCGCATGGGAAGCACATCCCACTTCAGCACATGGGTCCGTACGGGCTGGGGCTGGGACTCGATCCTCAGTCTGCAGGGCTGCAAAGTGAGCGCTTAACCAGCTAAGCCATCCTGGCTCCTCCTCCTTTTTTTTCTTGAGCAAAGATATCCTCGGGAAAAGGACAGAAGATCACAACAGCTAACACTTATTGAGCCTTTGCATCAGGTCCTATGAAGCGCTTCAAGTGGAATATCTGACAACAGTATTATCTCCATTATATAGATGAGAAAATTGAAATTCAGAGAGCTAAATGTCAAACATGTAGCTAGGATGGTTGGAACCCAGAGACTCTAAGCTTAATATCCACAGGCTTGACCATGGTACTGCACTGCCCCTTTATTATACACAAATAAGTTGCTCAGAACTCTTGCTAGCCTTTATTCATTCAAGCACTTTTGAGAGTTTACTAATAAATTAAGCACCATGTTAATCACAGGGATACAGAAGCTGACTGGTCATAGCATTACTATTTTCATTACTAGCATTACTAGCGCACAATGCTTCATTACTTCCATAGCCCTAAACTGTTCATGTGATTTCTCCAAGGAAAGCCAACATGCAACGGAGATTGCTCTATAGAAACTTTACCACCAGACACATATGGGACTGTAATTAAGTAAATAAATCATTTAAACTGCTTCTGCATAGTTACCTGTTAGACATTTTCACTCCGGGACGAGGAAATGGACTGTAATTCTAAGGTATCGTCTATTTCAAGAAGTTTCAGAGGTGAGCTAGCATTCCTTGGAGTCTCAATGATTTGGCTCGGGCTCATCTGTGACAATCCAAAGGGCACCAAATCACTTCTCCCAGTGGTAAAAATATCTAGACTGGAACACATGTTTTGGTCCTGACTTCTAATTGTTGTGGAGTTCAAAGTGGGGCACTCAAGTTAACAACACACAGTTCCACTATCAAGGAACTTGATACAATACTTAAAGACTGTTGCTGTTCTAATGATACCTGCTTGTATGATTGCCCAGCTCCAACTTGCACACTCAGGAAAGCTCTCCTTCTTCTTTCCCACTTAGGAAATCCTCGTCTCTTTGTGCCTGAATGTCGACCTGCCCTTGGGCATCCATCCCTGTTTTCCTTTTCTCTACAAGGGACAGCAGTGTGCTCTGGACAGACAGCAAGAGTCACACGGGGCTCTGCCCTGACCTAACGAGATGATCTTGGGCATCAAACCAAACCTCTCTCAATCTCAGTTTCTGAATTCATCAAATGGAACCACACCACCTGCCTCCTGGAGTTGCTTGGAAGATTAAAAACAACACATGCCCTGTGCACAGCATGATGAGGAATAGAAATAAAGCACCTAGGAGAGTAGCTGGTATAGAGAAGGCACTGGGTACCCAGCCCAGGCTTATTCTGTTAATCATTTCATTTCTTCCTTCTTTTCTCCTTCTTACTCTAAACCCACGAGTATGTTTTTCTCTATTGCAAAATAAACAAATCTCACTGAAAACACACAGATGGGGTTCCTGACAAGGCCACGGTGTCTCAGTGGTAAAAAGCTACACTCTTAACCCACACACCTCCAGGCAAATCTGGCGATTCGAATCTAATGAATCTTACAAACTGAATTCGTACAATGAGTTATACGAATCTAATGATTGCTCACTAGCATTCATTTCCAGTGAGAACAAAGGCTCAGGAATCTGACTGCCAGTGTCCAGTGCCGACCTCCCTGCCCTACCACCTACCAGTGTCCTCTTGGGCCAGAAATTCAGCTTCTCTCGTTCCCTATTCTCTCTCAGGCGGGAGGAGTAACAGGACTATCTCTACTTGATGGTGGTGGTGTGAACATTACATGAGACGTGCCCATCAAGTGCCGATCATAAATGCCCAGTAAGTGCTCTTATTTTGAATGCTGTGATTACTTTACTGCTATTGAAACCTGCACATTGAAATGTCCTCCAGTAACACAGAATTCAAGCTACAGAAAACAAGGTTTTGTAGATTCTCTAGTTAACCTTTTTTTCAAATCCACTATTCTTTTCTGCCTTCTAGCTCGAGCCACCTCCATCTGTGACCTTGAATCCTGCAGCAAGTAGCCTCCTACCTGCTCTCCTGCCGCCAGCTCTGGGCTCTCCTGCGGACCAGCTCCACACTCAGCAGCCCGAGGGCTCCTGCTGGAAGGCTAGTGCAATCATTTCACTCACTGGGGCAGCACCTTTCATCTGGTCTGATCGCTCATACGATAGTCCTGCCTTTCACATGGTCCCCAGGTCCTGAACTTATCCGGACTCTACGCTAAACATATCTAGAGCCTCAGCACTAAGAAGAGCCTCCTCAGTCCTTTGTGACGTGGATATAAGAACCACTTCCACTTCCTTGAATGTGTGCTACTCTGTTGCCCTCAGCATTTGCTGTTTCCTTGTGCCCTACCTCCGCATTTGGTAGCACCTTCCTAACTGAGTATAGGACATTTCCTTCACCTATGGTGCATGCTTTCCATGTGACCTCACAGCTTCATGCATTTCTTCAGTTAGACAACTCATCACATTGTCTACCATGTGCCCACTGAGCTCTGGGGACGTCCCCTAGAAAGTTATGAACAGGGGCTGAGCCTATTTTGCTCGCATCCTTGTTCCTCAGCCACATTTATCAGCTGGGCGGGGTGGGCAGGGACCACGTGGGCTGCAGGAGTTGAGGTAGAGTCATTAACATTGACAGAAATATGTCCTTTGTCTTGGGGGCGGGGAGGGTCACCAAACAATGATGTGGGTTACTACCCTCTCATCGCCTATGTGACACATGGTAGGTGCTTATCAAATATTTGTTGAATGAATGACTAAATAAATGCTATGCTCAGCTACACTACAGGTTTGAAATTTGTGATTACAAATAATGCAACGTCTCTCCCTTTTGTAGATTTTTAAATTTTGACTTGAGAAGGCAGATTAATCTTGTCTTAACCCCAACATTTCTATGAAACATGTTAAATACATGAAGCAGATGCTCTATTTAAAAGAATCAAGTGACATTTTCTTATAAAAAAGGAGGACTCCTTCAATATAAAAAATAGGATAAATATCTGCCTTAAGTATTGGCACTCCAAATTGTGATTTTTATTTTAAATTAATTCAGTAAAAATGTCTTATGCAGTGATGCTTATAAAATTATTGCAATACCAGAGTCCCTGTAATAGATAAAAAGCATGTAATTAAAATATCATTAAAATGATAGGTTTATAAAAACTATTATCTGACCCAATTTTAAGAAAAATCAGAAATATATTTACATCCTAATGTGCTCCAGGGAAAACTTGGGGGCAAATATTAAAGATAATTGGTTTTCTTTTAAATAAGAGATCCAGTCTTTAAAACTTTTTATGATTTTTCTTAATATATACTACATACTTCATGTGTGACCATTATCGTTGGTACAGTTCTTTGTTAAGAAATCTACTTTACTATAATTCTATTCATAGTGATTTCCTTAGTAACAGGCTCATTTTTTCTTTTAAAAACTATTAAAATGTCATTCACATCACAGTCTAGATGTAGATCCAGCTTTTCCCAATAGCTATTCAAAAAACATAATCACCATAATTACTGTTGGCACCTAATTAACATTCAGCTTCCTTTCTATAGCATCTACAGCTGGACAAACTATCTCTTCCAGGATAAAAACTAATGCTTTGCTGCTTTTTCTTCAAAACTAAAAGAAGCCCAATGCTAATACCTGGGCTCAGGGTTTTTGTGGTCCATGCACGTGGTGATGGGAGGACCTAGAACAGCTACAAGGGACGCTTTTCTAAATAGCACCAACTGACAAATTGGGCCTGGGCACAAGAAATCACATCTGTCCTATGGTTTATGGGCTTGCTGATGCTAATCTGTGATGAAAGTGTTGTAGTCCATTAAGGGTCACTCCCAGACCAGTTCATGCCCGGTCTTCGGATGAGGTGTCCTGGATCTGGCTCTTTGCTCTCTGATTTCATCACTCTTCCCACCCTCTTTGTTTCCTCTGCATAATGCATCTTGGACCCCTTGCTTCCCAACAGCATGTTCTCTCTCAGCTCTAGGACATTAACCACGCTATTCCTGTCTTTCTTCATTAGTGGTTAGGGGTGTGGGCCCTGATACTAGAACATCCAATTTCATATCTCAACTCTCCATGCTATGTGCAGTAGGACCCTGCCTTTTTTCATTTGTTAAATGGTAATGGTGATGATGTTAAATGGTAATCCAATAAATGTACCCAATTCATGGGGTTATTGTGAGGACAGATATACAAGAGCTATCTGAAAGAAATGCAGCCATTGCCAATATGAGAACCATTACATGGATGGATACTTTCGGACAGGGTGTATACACACACCCACACATTTACGTCACCATCACACTTGTAATGATTATAACAAGTGTATCATGCTTTATTCTCTTGTGCAACAACTATTCCCTGAGCTGCCACTTAGTACCAGACACCAGGGACACAGCAATGAATGAAAAGGATCAAGTCCTGGCTCCAGTTGGGCTCATACTCTGCGGAGTGTCTGGAGATATAAAATAAGCACGTGCTCAAATTAAGAAAACAAATCTAGGGGTTACAGGTTATGAAGAAAATGCTACAGCATAACAGGATGAGAGTGGCTGAGAGGAGGCGCTGTTTTCACTTGGGCAGTCTCGGAAATAGTGACAAGTGAACTGAGCCCTGCTTGACCACAGAGAACTAACCGTACACAGATCCGAGGGAAGACAGCTCCAAGCAGGGGGAGTGGCAAATGCAAAGGCTTCAAGCTGGGAGTGGCCTAAGCCTTGTGGCCCCACTCGGCCCCCTCTCCTTCCGTGATGCACAGTCTACACACCCACCTGCTTCTGCCAGCCTGGAGTTATCAGGATTGGAAGGCACCTCTCCAGTGAGGCCCACAGACAGGCGGGCCCTTTCTCCTGCTAAGGTTTTGCCATGAAGAGGGGTCTTACAGATACAACGATGAAAGGACAGAATTTCTAGAATCCTTCAGGGTTCTTATCATCATAGACACTGAGTTATAAAACACCACCTGTTTTTAGATGGGAACTGAAATTCATTGGATTCCCACTCTGACTTTTATCGTCTAGAGCAGTGGTTCTCAATTGGGGGGACATTCTGCACCACTTCCCCCACCTCCCCCTGGGAAACTTGACAATGTCTGGAGACATTTTTTATTGTCATAGATTAGGGAGAAGTGCTTCTGGTATCTGGAGAGTAGCATGCTGCATAATATCCTATAATGCACGAGGTATCCCATCATGCACGAGGTATCCCATAATGCACGAGGTATCCCATAATGCACGAGGTATCCTGTAGTGCACGAGGTATCCCGTAATGCACAAGATTTCCCATGATGCATGAGGTGTCCCACAGTGCAAGAGGTATCCCATAATGCATGAGGTATCTCACAATGCATGATATCTCATAATGCATGAAGTATCCCACAATGCACGAGGTGTCCCATCATGCATGAGGTATCCCACAATGCATGAGGTGTCCCACAATGCACGAGGTGTCCCATCATGCATGAGGTGTCCCACAATGCACGAGGTGTCCCATCATGCATGAGGTGTCCCACAATGCACGAGGTGTCCCACCATGCATGAGGTGTCCCACAATGCACGAGGTGTCCCACAAGGCATGAGGTATCCCATCATGCATGAGGTGTCCCACAATGCATGATATCCCATAATGCATGAGGTATCCCATCATGCATGAGGTGTCCCACAATGCATGATATCCCATAATGCATGAGGTATCCCACGAGGCATGGGAATCCACCACAAGGGATTCTCCAGCCCCAATGCCTGTATTACCTGCTCTAGAAAGCGGTCCTCCTCCTACCTCTCTTCCGGCTTGTAGGGGCCCCTTTCTCTGCACTGTGTTCTTCCTTTAGGAGCACATAGGCTTGAATGTATGAAATTAATGATGAAGAGCAGGGCCCTCTCTGTTCCCAGGGAGCAGCCTGTGTCTCCTGGGATCAGCAGACGGGGGGATGCTTTGTTCTGCAGTTAGTCCCCTTGCCAAAGGCACTGCCTCCCTTCATCTCCTGCTCACCAGGAATGCCTCAACTCTCTCAACACTGACGCTAGGAAAGGCAAACAGGGCTCACCCCACACTACAGCTCTGATCCACTGCTAACAGATGTGAGGAGCACCGTTGTGACTCCCATAAAGATTCCCAAGGTCACATTCAGACTGCGAAAGAAAGTGCAATTAATTAGTGATATTCACCATGAACACCGGCACCGCTCCAGGTCGGTGCCATCCTTCATCACGGACTAGTTTTGGTTTTGTCATTAAACTGATCCCCGAGTTTGTCTTCTCCTCTGGGCTAGGCGCATGACTCTAAAGTTCACTGTTAATGATACTCAAACTTGGCAGGCACAAGTTGGGTAAGCCTGTGCACAAACCACAATGCTTTATGGTGTTTTCTCCCTGCTGCTGTGCTGTTTGTCCTTGGTCACCTGCAGCATGGTGGGAGGTAGCAGGTCTGACCACTCATGGCCTGTGATTGGCATAAAACTTCCTGGCCTCACCTTGACATAGTTCTGCTTGGTAGTAAACAGAAGGAGCATCGTTATCCTTCCCTCCTTACTTCTCATTGACCACGACAATCACATGCTCTTAACTGAATGGCTCTCATCAAGCATTTATTTGACTCGTGGCCAGTCTTTTGAGTGAACACCTGCAGGCCACTCATCAGCAAATCCAATTATCCTCTTGGGAGCTTGCTTTTCTATTTCGCTTGTAGCGCCCTGCACAGATTTCCTCATAATACCTTCACGAGGGCATGGATTCCATCTCTCTCTTCCTTTATCCCCTCTGCCTCAAAGGTTTCAAAACACTATGGATTTTATAAACCTCTGCCTCTCAAACCCGAGCCTCTTCTTAGGCAGCATCGTAATTACACCTTTTGTGTGTATCACATCTAGTTCCTGTACACCCACATTATCCCTGCTATTGGTTGCTCTCGTGCCCAGTTTGCTTGCCTCTGGACAATCTCCGAGGATCTTCCATCACACAGGTCAAGCCAATCTGTCTGTCTTACCCACATTTGCCCAAGTCCTTCTCCTTGGAGAACAAGCCTAAGCCCCTTTTACATGACATTTCAAACGGATATTCCCTCTGGTGCTTAATTTTCCGGACTACTCTGCTTCTACTTCCACTTCCTATAGCATCTTATTGTGGGGACTTATTCAAATATGTTATTGGTGGGCATATCTTATTTTATTTTGGGAAACTACCTCTCTCCCACTTCGTTCAATTCAATGATCACTTGATCTAGTCTGTCTGGTGGTTATAAAATATGTCCACAAATTCTTAGACACTCCTGCTTCTGAATGCTGGGGCCTAATTCTTCTGCCCTTAAGTGTGGGCTAAATTTAGTGACTCTTCAAACGAACGGAATGTTGCAACAATAACGGCACACATACGACCTCCCAGGCTAGCTCATAACAGGCACTACAGCTTTTTCCCTGGTCTCACTTAGGAAATCTCTTGCTGTGGAGAATGCCAGCTGCCGGGTCCTGAGGACACACAAGCAGCCACATGCATAGATCCACGTGGCATGGAAAAGAGGCATTCAGCCCACTGACATTTCTATTTGCCACCCGTGTAGTTAAGACATCTTGGAAGTGAATCATCCAGGCCACAGGTGACTACAGCCCTGGCTGACAGCTTGATATGTGAAACTCCAAGGCAGACTAGCTTAGCTCAGCTGCTTCTGGATTCCTGACCTACAGAAGTTGTGTGACATAATCAGTAATTTTATTTTAAGCAAATAAGATATGGGGTAATTTGTTACACAGCGATAGATAACTAATGCACTCAATCTCGCAAAGAAAACAAGCTATTGTGTAAGAGCCCCGAAGTCTTACTTGCATATAAATATTAGCATGCTCTTCCTAAGACATCTACCAGCCAGCTGGGATGGCTCTGAAGATTTTGGCTCGCTCCCTCGTTATTCTATAGAGAGGAGTTGAGGGGTGGCACAGATACAGTTATGCTTCATGTGACACATTTCCACTGAACAACAGGGCGACATCGGCATTTTTCTTTTCATGAAAATGGCAGAAGCACAAAAAGGGAAGTGGAAAGATGGAAAACATTTTTTAAGGCCTACCACGTTACACAGTTGAATACAAACACAAGATGAAAAAAATATATATATACGTTAGTGAGAGGAACCACAAAGTCCCATGGCAAAGACCGTGGGTGGATAATTCTGTTCCTTGGGACGTGGTAAAGGTATGTGATCCTAAGCTGATCTAGTCAGATGCTCTCCTCTGGGGCTGTGAACCTCAAGCTGAATGATGAAAGGTTGGAGAAACTTTCTCCCACATTTTTCAAGTCATTCTAGCTATAGGTCCCAACACAACCTTTCCTACCATGAACCTAGCCCAAGAAGTGTCTGAGTTTATTGCTGTTTCCTAGCCTGGGTCTCCAGTCACTTCAAACATTCCTCATGGTATGTGGTTTTAATTCCCTCATCATTTAGTTGCTATCATCTAATAGATGCTTCTAAAAGCATACTCCAAAGTGGTCCACTTCAAGTGCAGGTCTTCATGCATGTTTGAAGTAGCAGAGAGGAAAGGGAGCTTATTGCTTTGTAGAGACCAGGCCTTTTGTTAATGAAGCCTAAGAGTCCATTTGCTTTCATTACTAACTTACCATCTTTTTAGAGGCACTGCTTCTAAGACACTTCCACCATACTCTAGCGATGCAGTCACTCTGTCATCTTTTGAATTGGAGAGTCCTTCTTCATTTGGGAGTTGACTTCATTCACAGAAGGCAAAGAAAAATCAAATTTGGGTTGAGTCATATTCTCAAAAGCACATTGGTCATGGGTCATTTTGTCTCCTAGGCTTTGCTAAGCACACTCTCACCCCTGCCCTGTATCACACCCTCTTGAAACAGTGGAAAGCTTGTCCCTCGTCTACCCATCTCCAAGGATAATTGGAGATTCTGTTTTCCATTATTCTCTGAGTATGTTACATGACCCCAAAGTAATTTCATTGCTGATGCTCCCTGAGTGCCTGTCTCAATGTCACTTTTTATTTTCTTCAAAAAGACAAGTCTTGGGACACAAAAGTAGAGACTATGTCTTGAACATTGTTCATGGGCCATTACCATATTCATAGGGAGCTATCATCTTCCTCAGAAGAGCAAAGAGTTGTGTAAAGAAGATAACTGACTGACTGGTCCAAAGTCATACAGTTAGTCAGAGGCAGAGCGTGGACTGACCCAAGTCTGCCTACGTCCCAGTGGGCAGTCCTCTTTCTACAACATGCTAGGTTGCCTAGTACCGACCCAGCTTCTGGTATTCTAGATCTTCAGAACTAGCATGACCTTAGGAACTGCTGAAAGCAGTGATTTGGTAACTGGGACTCTGTAGGCCCAAGAGTTCTTCCAAGGTGCCTCAGAAGCTGTCAGAAAGAGGAGAATGGGAAAGGGGTTGGAAGGAAGGAAAGGAAGAGAAGAAGTTAGTGAAATGGAGGCCAAGTAGGTAACACTTTGGGCCGCTTAGTTCTATTTTCACCAGAAGTAGCTTGATTTCTACAGATATCTGTCTTATACATCAGAGTTCTAGATTGTTTTTAAAGGGCCCCATTGCAGTAAAAAGTTTACAAACCATCCATTTGAATCAACTGTCATTTTCCAAATCTCTGGTTCTGCAGAGGGGCTGGAGCTTGGCTCCAGGGCTCAGGGAAGCGTAGTGCCATGACCACTCCTCCCAGATGTCTGCTACCCAGTCGGGCACTTTCTCTTCTCTCCCACCTCACAGCCTTTGGGCGTTAACCCACCTCAGTATAGTTTCAAGGTCAACGTCCTTAAGGCATCAGACCGTCCCCCTTATGCTAGTAGTAGAGAAGCCCCCAGACATAGCAGAGTTCCCATAAGAACTAAAACACATATACTAAACGTTTACATTTCACTGTTTGCTTTTTTGTCAGATTTTGAGTATGGATGGTCCCTGAACTGGAGAGAGAACTCGGTCCTCCATGGAACATCATTTCAAACTAAGAACCTGACAACCCAGAATCCTGCCAGGAGGGTTCTTGATGCGTTAAAAAAAAATGTTGTCCATCTGGGCACTGAAATGGTCTGCTGTTGTTTCTCAAAGAGATGCTGATTGGGAATGTCTTGGGAAGCAGTGGTCGAAAACTTCTCCCTCGCTCTCTTCCTCTAGACCTGGGACACCGACCTGCGGAGTTCCTTTTCTCATTTGCTCCCTCAGGTTTCACTTCTACAAAGTTATTTTTGTCAGAAAGGGAGCTCTCGAAGTTTCATTTTTAGACTCCTAGCTTTTCTTAGATGAAAGAACACGAGGAGCCTTGCGATACGATTCATCACTGGACTGAAGGGCAATTAGCAAGTCCCTTCATACAGTATGCCAGCTCCAGAATTAATTAGCTGTGAAGCTGACATCATCCAAGGGACTGTCCCCTGGGCAGGTGCAACCACTCCAAGGTGGTAAGGACATACCCTGTCTGAGCAGGAGGTCGCACAAAGATGGTTGGCTGTGTGGGTGTGATTATTATTAGGTTATTAGAAGGTAATAGATTTCCTTATTAGGCTGCTTACTATGGGCCAGGAACTGCCCTAAATGCTTTACATGCTTTTTCACTCATTCAATCCTCAAAAGAGATGAGAAAATTGAGGCAAAGAGAGATTAAGTAAGACAAAGAGCTGGGCTTGATAGAAGCAATGCATTTCTAGGAGTTTAATTAAAGTTGTAAAACAGAAGAGATGCTCATCCTCACAACTAAAAGAAAAAAAAAATTAAAATCCCAAGGGATGATTTTGTGCCCACTAAATAAGAAAAAAGCAGATGAAAGAAAATTTAAATTACAATACCCAAGGCAGCTGAAGTTCCAGTGGAAAAGCTACATACATTGCAAGAGATAATGTATACATAATGTATAATATAATGTATATACATATAATACTTGGTATACATTAAGCCTGCAAGACTTGTCATCTGTTATTACTAGTTAGAACTCTTATTAATTCACATGTAATGGAAAGACAACGCTCACCAGCTGTGTGACCTCAGGCAACTTGCTTAGCCTCCTTGATTCTCTGAATCTCATCATCTCCATCTAGAAATAGGCACAATCATGGTATGTACCGCACGGGGTTATTGTGAGGTTCAGATAAGACAATGTGTGTAAAGTACTCAGCAGTTGTGCCTGACACCCAATAACCACACAACAACTGGAAGCCAGCCAATTTGTTTCTGTTATTATTATTATCACCACTCATATTTTGCCAGCAACACTGAAAATGGATGCCCTCTCCACCCTCCAGAAAATAACACTAGTATAAATTCACATACTAAGAGTCCTAAAGAGGCTTTTGGATATTTATTATAAGGAAACAATCAAGAAGCAACATACAAATTGCCTTTGGTAGCAATATCTCCAACAATGCTGTGGTTTAGGCAAAGAAGGAGGGCCAACCAACAGGTTCGATTAACATGGAAACTGGAGCCAGAAACCAGCAGCCAGTACGATTTTTCCCACAAGCATTAGAATTGTGTTGATAACCAGTAGTAAGGTCCTAAAGCAAGTGCGATTTAGAGCTTTTAAACCTATCATTACCCACCATATATGAGTTATAACAGTGCGCTGCTTTTCATATGGTGGTATAAATTAGTACCGTAGATCCATATTCTGATGGATGTGCTTATTTATACTGATGATTTTTATTACCTAAATTTCTCCCATAAACATGAGGAAATTGCAAACTTTTTCTGATGTTAATGCTCAGATGGCTCTAGTGGTTAATATTGGCTTTTGGTTAAAATTTTGTTTAAAGCATGATTCCTTAAGGCATTTTTGTTTCTTTGAAAGTATTCCTATTTCTCAGAGCTAAAATTCTAGAGAAGTGATTCTGAACAGAATGAGACATGGTATTTCAGTTTATTTGGTTGTACCTTTGCAGTGTTGCCCAGTGCAATTTAACATACTGCCTAGGGAAACGTGGGAGCATTTTCTCTTTGTAAGAAAGTTGATGGCAGCTTTGATCCAGAACAGTTGAAAATAATTTGCTTTAAAGAAAGAACATTTTGCAATGATAAAGAAAAAAAAAACTGTAGATGCAATTGCCCAATTTTTAAGAAAGCAAGAATAAAAAGTTAAGTATACTTAAAAGCTCATTAATGTTGCCTTCAGGGACCAAAACAAGAGATTTTCAATGTGAATGCTATTCTCTGAGGTTTCTAGTAATAATCTAGATTTGTTATAATAATAATAGAGTTAAAACAAGATTTTATTTACACAAAATCCTAGATTAGAATGAACAGAGTTAAACCTAGACTTCAATTATAAATTTAACACACACACACACAGTAAGACGAAAAAACTACAAAATGTGTTATAGTTAAGGAAATTTAGGCTAAAAGAGGTTTAAGGGGTTTGTTGAAAGTCACGCAGCTGGAAAAGGGGGAGAGCTAAGATTTGAACTCAGGTCAACCCTATTTGAAAGCTCACACAATTGCTGAGCAGATATTT
>PVKE010001118.1:27692-109164 GCA_004027555.1 Craseonycteris thonglongyai
GTGCATATTTATTTCTATTTTACTTTTGACAGATAGAGAGAGAGACAGAGACAGAGACAGTTAGAGAACCGAACTGTGGGAACTCCCCAGTTCAGCATGTGGGTCCTGCCTGGGCCGGAGCCGGGATTCGATCCTCGGTCCTCGTGGCCTCAAAGCGAGCGCTCAACCCGCTGAGCCGTCCCGGCTTTCCCCAGATATTTCTTTTGCACCTACTATGTGTTATTGCCATGATCTGGAGAAAGTACTGGCTAAGATTAAACACAATCCTCACTTTGGGGAGACTACATGCTGGCCTGGCAAATACGTATAAAAGTAACAATTAGGCAAATAATTACTTAGCATTATGTTGGCTGCAATGAAGGAAGAGCACACTGTGACATGAAGGGGTACACCAAGGGACCCGATCTGCTGTGGGAGGTCAAAGATCTCCCTGAGGAAGAAACACTGATATGGTGACATGAAGGTGAAAAGAATCTATACTGTGTTATAGTTCCCAAAATTCTTTTAATGTATACTTTATGATAGGCATTAAATTACTCCCTAGACAGTATTTGTGTGTGATATATAATACACACACACACACACACACATACACATACATATGTATGTATGTGTGTATGTATATACATATGTGTGTGTGTGTGTATATATATCAGACAAAAACTTATTAGCCATAATATGTAAAGAACTTCTACAAATCAATATGACAAAGTTCAGGAGACAAGTAAACAAAGGCTATTAACCGAAAAGTCTAACAACAAGGAGACAACAGAACACCGTTTATTATTCATTAAATTAGCAAACATGAAGTTTGGCAATAGTTCCATGATAATGTAGGGAAACAGTCACTTTCTAACACTAGTAAAAATAGTAAATATAAAAAGTGCAGCCATTTTGGAGAACTGTACACTCTGTGATACAATAATTATACTTTTTAGTATTTATCTTTAAAAAAACAAACAAACACATACTTGCATAAAACATGCATGAGACTATTTTAGCCTTATCTATAGTACAGAAAAAACAAAAGAACCCGGATATTTATCAGTACAGATGTGGGTAAAATATATTTTGGTGCACTGGATCCTGTTCAATATCACATACTTTTCCAATGAATGATTTAGGTCTATATATAACCGACAAATAAATATCAAAGACATTTTTTAATACTTTATGGTTGAGTCCAAGTTGCAGAACAACACAATAAACATTTATGTTAAAGACTCCCAACCACACCAGTTCGTTTTCTAGGGCCACATGGTGTATAGAAAAGCGTAAAAAATGTATAGAAGAACCAGAGTAGACTCAGTGCCAACGCTTCCCTTGAAGAAAAGAGGGCCATGGGAATTAGGATGTGAGTCAAGAAAACCTAGAGATTTACCTGTGATATGTTAGTATAGGTTTGGTTTTTTTTCTCACATAATGGGAAAAAATGGAATACTGAAATTTCTGGCACATAACCTCACTCATACATTATTGTTATAAATAAAAGCTAATCGAAATAAAAAGGAAATGTTGCCTACTGAGTTACAGCATTCCCCAATAAGAAAATGGAGGCCCAGTTCACACTCCCCAGAAAATGAAGAGTATCTACTTGGGTTGGAATCACCAGGCACTCGAGGTGTAACTGAATTCTTTGGATACTAATGATACCACTTTCCATTTGTTCCGTATGGGGCAGACTTCAAAGTACTTCCCCCATATATTATCTCCCTGGCTTCTCACAAAAGCCTTCTAAAAATGCAGCTCTGTTCTCCAGATGATCTCAAAAGCACAGGAAAGAGAAAAGATTCCTCAAATTCCAAACACAGACACATCCATACACACAATGCCATTTCACAAGGATCATGAGTAGCCTTACTTTCGGGGTCTTTTTGTGTATGCAGTCACCTGTCGGGTTGGGCAAATGTGGAATGGAAAATGGTATTAAGGAAAATGGTATTAATAATTTGGAGGGTTTGTGTACAATGATGTAACCTGAGCCGCTATTTGATTTTTTGCCTCTGAAACCAGACAGCACTATCATTGCTGAAAACTTGACTCTCACTGCCTGGAATGAAGCAATCCAACATTCATTTTGAGTATATTAATATCAGACCTTGAAGAAGGAGGGACATGTGGTAATATTTCTGGGATTGATTCTCGTGTCTTCTCTTCTCCACGATAAATTTATCTTTACACAAGCATGAATTATTGATAGTGAATTTTAGTTAGGCAATAGAGTTGCTAGTGGCAATGGAGTTGGAGATGAATTACGTGAACTCTCCCTTAGAGGGCTCCGCTCGTACTCATGGCTGATGAAAGGCAGCACCTTAGAAAAGGGGCATGACTCTGGTCATTAAGGACTAGAGTGCTAGCGTTGGGCACATCTGAGTCAGTATTTTGCCTCTGCTACTTACTAGCCATGAGACTTCGGGTACCTAAAATTACTTCTGTAAGTGTCACTGTCCTCATCTGTAAAATGCCATTAGCACTGGAGTTAAGAATGCAGGCTCTGAATTCATTCTTCTTGGTTCTTAGCTCTACCACTATCTCCAATCTGATCATGGACAAGCTACTTCCTCTTTTCTTTTTTTTCATTTTGCCTCCCTTTTCTCATCTGTATGAGAGGTAATCATTGTACTCAGAGGGTCATTGTGAGAATTGAGTTAATATGTACGTCATACACATATATATATAGTGTGTATTTCACACAAATTCTCATAGGTGTTAGCAACTATTATCATTGTCCTTAACATAGTATGCAACACATATTAAGTCCTCTGTCAATGGTAGTGGATGCTAATGGTGCTACTGATAACCCCCAGGGAGGGACGGAGGAGACAAGGGAGGTAGGAGCTCTGTTAGAGCATTTTCAAGCCTGGCTAGAGCTCTGAATAGAGATGGAGAGAAGTCTAGGAAGAACCATCTCCAACAGTTTCCCCTCTAATCAGGCAAAAAACTTAATATCAGGAGCAGTTGGATTGTGATGAAATCTAGTACATCTCATTTTAATGATACAATCCATTCAAAAGATACTGAGGACCCCGGAGGGCCTAGCACCCCACCCCGACCCCTCTTGGCACTGAGTATACGAAGGGAAGCATAATAAATATAACGCCCCCCCCCACACACACACACACAGAACAGGGCTCTGGAGGTGTATAATGAGCTGCAAGGGCACAAGAAACCCAGGAGAGGGGAAAGGATTTCCAAGAAGGTCTTGGCTGAGTAGCTGGGATAAGTGAGAGATGAACATCCCAGGCAGAGGGAACCATTTGAAAGCAAGCCCTCTGGAGGGGTCCATTTTTTTAAGAGTTAAAAAAAAATCAGACAGGAGCCAGACACTCTTTAGGAATGATGAGGAAATATGGAATCGGAGGTTGAGGGCAGCAGAACATTTTGCCTAAGTTCACGAATCAGGACGGATGCCCACTTGTGTCTGTCTGATCATAAGCCTGCTCTATTTCCTCGCACATCGTGCTCTCATGTCCCCGGGAAGCAATCAGCAGTGACACCCTACCCACTCCTAGGGACCTACCCGGGTCCCTTTCTTTTAGGTGCACAGTCTCATTTATCTCTAACCTTTCAGTTACATCAAAACCCATCACATTTGAATTTTAGCCATTCATCCTACCCTGGGTTTCCTGCCTTTGATGTATTTAACGGCCACCTGGGTACCACTTGGAGGATGTATTCTTGCAACTCTGATTTGCTAAATGTACCCTCAAGAGGAAGGCCTGACTGGCATTCTATCTACTTCTGTTCAATTTTTGGCTTATAATTTAAAAGTAGGCTACCAAACACATTTGTTTATCATGACCTTTAAAGAGAACAATTTCCCTAGTGCCGATGTGTGTATGGTGTGGAAAATTGCTGAGACAGCGCATGCTTTTATCTAGAGGGCTAAGACAATATTAAATATCCTGTGAAAAGAAAGCAGTCATTAGTGCTTAGTCCAATAGAAAGGCTTTCATTGGCTCATAATCAAAAGCGAGATAAAACTTAGAGAAATGCCAGGATAGAGCCCAGAGTGGGCTCGCTGTTAACTATAATGATAGCTCTTACTTAGTGAGCATCTTCCCACTTTCAAAGAGCTTTTATGTACTAACATATTAACAACTCTCATTATTCCAACCCTGTCAAATCAGAGTTACCAGCCCCACCTTATATATGAGAGCACTTCGTAAAAGAGAACGGAAGCAAAGCGCAAAACACGGGGCAGAATTTTCACTTTGTCCTGAAAGGAGAGTGGAGGTCAGGGGGTCCTGTCTGGCACCCCTATATCTGCTTTTGCTGTTGCATGTTGATCTCCTTCAGGGAATCCGCCCAACCACATTCTCAACCCACGTGGTTCCAGAGGGGTTGATGGGCTGTCCAAGCTCCCCACAATATGCATAACACCCCACGAGAATAACCTATCCCTCAACCACAGTGATTGGTTCAGGAAATGGGCACATGACCTATGTGACCCAATCAGAACCAAAGAGCTTAAGTCCCACTGAGTTGGCTGGACCATTGGTAGGAAAGACATCGTTCCTGCTCAGTACTGAAGTTGGGACGATGTGAGCTCAGATCTGCACACAGCCATCTGGAAAGAGCCTGCCCGAGCATAATGCCAACCTAACTTCACCTTTGGGACTGTGCCCCCGTTGCATAGAGCCTAATTACCTCCTTCCCTCTTTTTATGCTTAAGGGACATTTTGGTGATCGGGAACCAAAAGTACTTCTCAAAATTGGAGCCCAAACTCACTCCATCCACTTAATACACTGCTTCACCACGCACTGCGGACAACACAAGCAAACATCCTTTCACTCCTAATTTCTCTTGCCAGCAGCTCCAAAGAGAACAGCCCTCTTACTCTTGCTGTTCCTCGTTGGATAAGAATAAAAGGCTGAGGTAGCCAGAACTCTAAATCTCCTCAGGCAAAGGCTCAGATGGGCCCCGTTTGGGAGGTCAGGTTAACTGTTTCATTAAACAGAATAAAACGACTTCTCCCTACCCCCTTTGTTTTCTCTTTATGGGAATTTGTGTTGTATGAGCAGGTACCTATAGACAGCTCGGACAATCAAATCCATGTTTCTCAGTATAAACCTCATGGCTCCTGGGGCCTCGTGGGATGTAGTCTTTGCTGTCACACTGTAGATGCACCGTTCACAAATGTACATGTTGTTTAAAACATAACTGCAAACTTCACTTGGGCTTATGAAAAATTTTGAATGGAGTCCGGCAGGTTAACGCCCTGTGTGGTGGATGCTGCTGGATGCCACCCAGATGTCCTTTCAGGAATCAGGGACACGTTGCCTAAACTGTGCATCATGCTGTTGGCTGACAGCACCCAGACGTCAGAACTTCAGGGGACGCCTTACCCACACTCTCTCCCTCTTCCGGGGACAACCCACATTCAATGACTGATCATGAGCACACAAGTCTGGCCCCTCCTCCCAACTGAGGACAGTTCTGGAGTGTCACCCTGACTTCGCAACTTTCCACCGGGTCAGCTAACATCTTCCTTGTGGCTCGCCTGTAGCTCACCTTCTTCCTCTGCCTGACCCTGCTTTCTGTCCCCGGGTGTTGAGCCGCATCCTCTCTGATAAATGTCCTGAGCACTGGTCTCCGACTCAGGGTCCGCTTGCAGCAAAACCCAGCCTTTGACAAACAAGAATATATCCCCTAAGCTCTTTACGTCTCAAACTCTCCAAACCCCTCAGCAGCCCCTGACTCCGTTTCCCCAGCTCTTTGATGAGCGTGGCCTCTGACTAGAGTGCTCTCTGCCTCCCCGCTCTGCCTTCCTCACCCACTCTCCACACTCTGAGATTGGACTAAGAAAGAGGAGTCCTTGGCTGACCGGAGGCATGAGGAAGACTTAGGCAGGCACGTTCAAAGTTGTTCCAACACACAGACCGGAGTGGTGCCAAAAACGCTTCACACAGCAGTCAGCTCCAGGATGAGGGCAGGGGGTCGCAGCGACTGCTGGTGTCTACAGATCATGAAGTGGAACCTGAACTCTGAAGGTGAAAAGACGTGAAGTCTGTCTACAAGAAAATCACAGATTTCTATCTTCCAAAATAGCATTTTGGAGTTCTGACAAAGTTCTGTGGTAAATTAATTTATGTTTGTTAATAAAATACGGTGATTGAAAGAAAACTATAAAGTCATACCCTTGGATATGAGGCAGGACATGGAAGTGGTATATTATGTAAGCATAAACACTGTGTGTGTGTGTGTGTGTGTGTGTGTGTGTGTGAGAAATACATTTCACTCCATGAAACACTGCACAGTCTACTGAAGGATAAAGAAATGGCAGTTTTCTTAAGAGGAGTACCAGGCCAAAGAAAACCCAACCCCAGAGACACGGCATTCTTAAGAGACAAGGCTACTTATTGTGAAACATCCTAGTTATTTGGAAGGAGGAGCAGAGGCCACATGGCAGGGTCCCCACTGTCGTGTCAGGGTCTGCCTATGACCCAAGGGGCAGCATCAGCTGTGGGGCAGATGGGGTTCTTGGTGGCCCAGCCTAACATGCTGGGCAAGGGCAGCAACGCAGTGTGTCCTGCGTGACCAGCGTCGGGCTCCCACCAGGGTGACCCCTGCTGGTTGCACAACCACATCCCCTAAGGCTGATCCCAGGTCAGTCACCCCAATGGAGGCTCATGGCAACACAGTGAGTCACAGCCAGATTTGCACATTTAAGGGGGGAAGAAAGGAAAGGAAGGGAGGAAGTAAATACAATCCAACTCTGCTCTTACTCTCATGGAAGATAATTACAACCAAACAAGAAAATTGGATGTCAGAGTGCCAGATATATTATAATTAAACGTAGGCAAAGCGGGTTTCAGGAACACTAAGGATGCCATCTATAGGAGTTGCACAAAGCCTGTTCACGGGGCAGGCAGACACCTTGTCATTACTCCAGAACTCGGCACGGCCCCATGCCTTCTGAGAGGCAGGCAGCAAGGGGACACGTGGACTTCTACAGAGTAGAAGAAATTTCTTTCTTTATTTTTGGAGTGAGATCATCAGGCTTCGGAGCTCAGGCAGAGGCTGGGAGGTCAATTAAAACAGGGTTCCAATCACACTGAACCACTTGGTATATGCGTGCTCTGAGAATCCATTTCCTATCTATAAAATAAGGGGTAATAACAGACAGTTATGAGAAATGTGTAAAGCTGCCTACCACGAAGCCTCGTTTTTAGTAAGTACTCTGCATATGTTAACTGTGTGCTACCAAAGTAATTAGTACTGACCGTAGACCTGGTGCATAGTAGGGGCCCCGTGGATGGAGGAGAAAATAAAATAAATATCAAGAGTTCTTACAATACAATAGCACAAAGCTAGTAACTCTACTGAAAAATGTGCAAAAGACCTGAATAGAAAATTTTCCAAAGAAGACACACGAATAGCCAGCAAGTACTTGACAAGGTACTCACCATCACTAATCAGTAGGGAATGCCAATCAAAATCACAACGAGCTGTCACTTCACATCTGCCAGGCTGGCTATTATCAAAAGGACAAGAGATAACAAGTATTGGGTAGGCTGTGGAGAAACGCTTGTACATGGTGGGTTAGAATGTAAATTGCGCAGCTATTATGGAAAACAATATGGAGGTTCCTCAAAAATATGAGAACTAGAATTACTTCATGCTACAGGAATCCCACTTCCAGGCACATATCCAGAGAACATGAAATGTGTATTTTGAAGAGGTAGCTGCACTCGCATGTTCACTACAGCAGTATTCACAATAGTCAAGATATGGAAACAACGAAAGTGTCCATCAACAGATGGAAAAAGAAACTGTGATTTACATATACACAGTGGAATATTATTCAGGCATAAAAAAAGAAGAAAATCCTGCTATTTGCAACAACATAGGTGAACTTGGAGGGCATTATGCTAAGAGAAATAAGTCGGACACAGAGAGACAAATACTATATGGTCTCATTCTGATGTGGAATCTGCAGAAGTTGAACTCAGGGAACCAGACAGTACAATGGGGGTTTCCAAGGGCTTGGGGGATAGTGAAATGGGGAGAGGTTTGGGAAAATGTAAAACTTGCAGTTATAAGATGAATAAGTTCTGGGAATCTAATGTACAACGTAGTGATTAGTTAATAATACTCTATTGTATACTTGAAATTTGCTAAGAAAAGGCAGCTCTTTGAGGTATTGGATGTATTAACTAACTTGATTGTTGCACAGTATTTCTTTATCAAATGTTTGATTTATACTTTGATAGTAAATGCAATATGGATCTGTAGATCAACCCTAAGGAAGCACAACTTGAACTTTTTATTCTTTACTCTCTGAGCTAATACTAATGAGACTTCTTAGTGAAGCTGATCTAGTTAATATCTTGTGCCCACTTATTCTGACCATCCAAGTTTCTTGCATTTCTCCAATTTCCATTAAATTTGTTTTATTAAAGAGTCAACACGGCAGCAAGGAAACACAATCACAAAACAGAATTTTCTGCATAATAACACAGTGTAATTTCTGCAGTATAAAACAGTGTAATTGATATTTTTGTTTAATAACAGATTCCAGATTTCTGTAGCGCTGTGTCTTCATGAAGCAAGGTTTTTAAAAAGCATCTCAAATGGATCTCACTTGGTTTGCTTCATCCTTGCTGTTTGATTCCTTAATTTTTTTAAATCTTCTATTTTATAGTACACGAAAACAAAGGCTTTAACTCAAAGTACATGATTTCATTAAAGATGATAGGTTGGCATTTTCTTACTAAAATGCGCTATTGTCCTGAAGCTATTTTATTGTACCTTTCCAGGCTAGTTTCACTTAAACCTGATAATTATACTTACAAAATAAGACTTCTTTATTTTTATCTGACAGTGACTTCTCACATAGGAGCAAGTTGCTTTTTAAACCTAGGATTGTAAATTTTTTCTGTGTAAGCCTTAGAAGACAAAAGGACCATGGACTCAAAAGCTGGTAATAAAATGCCACTTCCTGTTGAGATATTTTGATAGAAAGATATTTTTCCTGGTACTTTCAAGTAAGTTGAATATTTATTTTTCATGTTCTCTTTGTTAAGTGAATGTTTGCCTCAACAGCAGATGTGTTTCATAAATGCTGCCTTTATTATATAGCAACAGAATCTATTGGGTTAGCCAAAAAATAATTGCAATTTTTGGTGTGTAAATAAAAGGCAATTTTATTTTATGGAAAACAAAAACTTTACTCAACAATGTATAACCCTTTTTGTTTAATTATCTTTTCTCACCTCTCAGGCAGCTTCACGCTTCCATGCTCAAAAACATTTCTATCTTTTTTGGCAAAAAAACCCAAACTGTTCCAAGAACAATTTGATATCTTCATCAAAGGTAAACGTTTTATCATTCAAGATGTTTTTTGCAAAGAACGAAAAAAAAGGAAGTCTGATGGTGCAGTGGTCTGGCAAATGTGGTAGATGTGGTAACAAATTCCATCCAAGTTCCAACAACTTGACAAGTGACAAACTTGTATGCGGCTTAGTATTATCATGGTGAAAGAAAAAACCTTTCTGACTCACCAGTTCTGGACGCTTCTGTCTAATGGCACCATTTGAGTTATCAAACCGATAACAGTACACATCCAAATTAATCGTTTGGTTCCTGGGAAGCAGCTCAAATTACACAAGATCTTTGAAGTCCCGCCTTCTGGATGGAAATACCTTGAATGGTAAAATGTTCACCTTTGATGAAGATATCAAATTGTTCTTGGAATCATTTTTTTTTGGCTAAAAAGGATAGAAAATTTTCAGCATGGAATCATGAAGTTGCTTGAAAGATGGCAAAAAATAATTGAACGAAGTGGACAATACATTGTTGAATAAAATTTTTGTTTTCCACAAAAAATTTACCTTTTGTTTACTCACAACACAATGCAATTACTCTTTGGCCAACCCAATATTAACTCTATCAATAATATTTTTGTCTTGGTTTTTCTTTTAGCCTTTATGTTGTCAATTTAAAACAGAAGCCATCGGCTTAACGTCTACAGAGCTAAGTCAGTTGTACTCAGTAAAATGGGATGTATAAGAGAGAATGTGATGGAGGGGAGACTAGTCTCAGGCAGGCGGGTTCAACCTGCAGCCCAACACAAATTCTTAAACCATTATGAAATTGTTTTGTGGCCTTTTAAAAATTTTTTTTAGCTCATCAGCCATCATTAGTGTATTATATGTGTGGCCCAATATAATTCTTCTTCCAGTGTGGCCCAGCGAAGCCAAGAGATTGGACACTGCTGGTCTAAGGCATATAGTGAAAAGCACAATGATGAGAATACATGACCCACATCACTCTTCTTTTAAGCTCTTATTATGCACCAGGAGCTGACTTGTGCACTAGGAATATACTAGCATATAAGACAATTATGTTCCTTGGTTTTATAAAGCTTCTATTGTAATGGAACAGTCAATAAACAAGCAAAGAAATAACTTCAGATAGTAACTAATACTACAAATCAAAAAAAAGGGGAGGGGATGATAGAAAGATAAGGTGATGTATGTAACTATTACATGAGATGATCAAGAAAGGCCACTCTGGGGGATGCTGGGATAGCTCAGCAGTTGAGCGCTTGCCTCACAACCATGAGGTCCAGGGTTCGATTCCCGGCCTGGGCCCACGCAAAACCATATGCTGAACTGCAGCTCAGCTGGTAACTGCTGGGATAGCACAGCGATGAAGGTTCTCGCCTCCCATGCGGGAGGACCCTGGTTTGGTTCCCACCCTGCATGACCCCACATCCACCTGTGTGGAATGAAACCATGTCACAACTAATGGTGTACAACTATGGAGACGGCTCTGGGCTCTTTCTCTTTCTCTCCCCTTCTCTCAAAACAATAAAATAAATCTTTACTTTTTATTTTTTTAAAGACAGGTCACTATAATAATCTGGCAACTCAGCTAAAGCATGAATGAAGAGAAAGACCCAGTCCTGTGAATACCTGTGGGGAGAAAGGGCAGGCAGACAGGGCACTGTGTGGGGCTGAGAGTTTAGGAAGTGCAAAGGCACTGGGGTGGGAAGTTTTGCTCCTTTACAGAAACAGCAAAAACCACAGGGTGGAGGGAGAATAGTAACTAACGTAAAGACAGGTCAATACTGTGGTAGGGAGATGGGCAAATGGTCATATCACGTCGGACTTGTAGGCCATGATGAAGAGTTTGGATTTTATACTAACTGCAAGGAGAGCCATTAGATGGTTCCCAGAGGAGTGATGTGAACAGATCAAAACTGGAGCAAGACTGGTCTTGCATTTGTGTGGAAAATGGATTCTAGATGGACAAGACTAGAAGAAGCTTCAAGTTAGAAACTACACCGGGACCCTCCTGAAAGATGGTGATAGCTTGACCTTGGGAGGACTAGTGAAGGTGAAGAGAAATAGATGGATCTGAAATACGTCCAAAAAAGGGCTACCGATACGTGGCATTTTCTGATAAATTTGAAAGGAAGGGGAGAAAAGATGAGAGAAACCAAGGTTGTCACCGAGGTTTAGTGCTTATTTTGTTGGGTGGTTAGTGAGGCTCTTTACTGACAGGAGAAGAATTCTGAAGGAGTTAGTTTTAAGGTAGAAACCAAGAGTTCCTTTACAGACACGTGAATTTCTAAATGTCTTTAGACATCCAAGTGGGCATGTCTGGTGAATCCCAGCAGCATACTCAAGTCTGTGGTTTAAAGGGCAGGACAGGGCAGGAGATGGGGATTTTGGACTGAATGGTGTTTAAGATAATATTTTTTTAAGTATTACTAGATGAAATAACATTACTGACACTAGCATTTCAGGGAGCTGTGTAGAATAACACTTAACTGTAAACCCAAGGACTCAGCAAAAACTGAGGGTAGGCTCTGCCATCCTCACAAACTATAATCAAAACATCACGTAAGTTGTGTATGCTTCCATAAAAAGTAAATAAAAATTTTGAAATATCTGTATTTCTATAACTGGAAACCCTGAAGGACTTAAAGACTCAGGTCTACAAGTGCTACAGTCATACAATCTAAATAGGGTTACTTACATTCTAATTCAACAGTGAGGCTTGGAGGATATTTTCTGAGCTTCTGAATATACTCTATTTATACAGGAGTCTTTCTCGACCTTAGCACTCTAAAATTTTGTAAGATTCTCACTTTCGAATTCAAATCTCACCCGGAGAGTATAAAATATAATTTTCCTCCTTATTTTCCCCAGTGGGCTTAAACAGTATTCAAGTAATCTCTAAACTGCTAGAACTATTTATTTTGACACCCCAAAAAGTGCTGTATGATCTATCCTGAAGTTTTGCCTCTGGCCTAGAAACTTCCAGCTATGCCCACAAATCATATACAAAAGGCCACGAGGTATTGGTCCACTTGAAACTTCACAGTGTGAAATGGTCACAGTTAAGTTCCAGGACAATTTTTTGGATAGGCACAAATTCCATTTTCACACCTCTACAGAAGAGAGGTTATGAAGTTCTATTAAAAGAAAGTATCCAATTGATTCTTTATTGGCACACTAGACAACCAGTCAGTATGTTTTTGTTTGTTTTTTTAAACTCACCCTAGAGGATGATGAAAGGATTAAAGAAATCTCAGGGAGAATTCAATCCTTTCAGAACACTCTCAAGGGCCTAGTTTCTAAATGAAATCTTGTCAAGCATTTTGAAATATTGTCATTCTCATCTTGGGCTGGATTTGGGGAAAGCTTCTCCCATAGGGCAGAG
This sequence comes from Craseonycteris thonglongyai, assembly GCA_004027555.1. Lineage (NCBI taxonomy): Eukaryota > Metazoa > Chordata > Mammalia > Chiroptera > Craseonycteridae > Craseonycteris > Craseonycteris thonglongyai. Next base: position 40,372 of record PVKE010001118.1, read on the forward strand.
AACTCAGGATGGAAGGACTAGCACACCCACTTCCATAGACATCTACAAATGTATCACTCATTTACACATTGCCATCTATCTAGACGCTTGCTGATTATTTGAACTTTCAAAACTTCAGAAAGAATGTGGTGAATCCACAAGGATGGGGGCACACAAACGGCTTTTTAATTTCATTCTCTGCTTTAGATGGTAATATTCAAATGAGTTAACTTGTGCATTCTGGTGGGACACAATTCAGCCCATAGGCCATTAGCACTGACGATTTGTTTTCCCTAATCTGGAAAACAAGGGCATCTTCATGGAAGACTTCTTTCTCAATTCTAAGAAGCCCCCTGGCTCAGGACTGATATGAACAACTGTCAGCAAGTGCTCTTCATTTTCTCACTACAATCACTGCATCAACTGTTTACAATCTGACTTAAAGCAACACAATCTAACCCCCCCCCAAAAAAAAACAACAACAACAACAACAAAAAAAGCCAGCTCTTTCCAAAGCTGTAGGTGAACTCCTTTGGCCAAATTCAAGGACACTTTGTCCATTCTACTTGCCCTGGTGCAGTATGCAACCCTGACACTATTACTGCTGCCTCCTTTTGGAAATGCATCCCTTCCTTGGGGACCGCAAATTTACATTCCAAAGGGCTCCTTCCCGTTGCCACTTCCGGTATCCCTTCTAATTTTGCTCCTGTCTCTGCGTCCAGGCTCAGCCTTCCAGGCTGTTCTGTTCTCACTTTCCTTAAGAAAACGCTGCCCTTTCAACCGATTCAACCAGCACCTCCTACACAGGTACTGCCTCAGAACCTGGGTCTCTTGCATTCAGGTCTGGGCTCCTCCTTTGCAATTTCTTCAGCTCAAACTCATCATATGCGAACTCACTTCCCTCTTTCCCTCACAATAGAGCCCTTTCCTGGGCTGATGCCTCAGTGCAGGACACAGGTTCCAGCCTGGAATTATCTCAGGCCTTCATTAATGCATTATCCATGGGTTTACATGGCCCCTGCTGGGAGGCACGTGCTCAGCTAAGCAATGCAGATACCAGGTAAATGAAAAACATAGAAAAACATAGTCTTAGCCTTGCACTTGCTCTTGGCCCCAGTGCACTCTCCGTTCATGCCCCACAGCCTGCCCCTAAATTCCATAAATCCTGCTAACACATCCCTCCCCCGTTCTCTTTTTGCAATCCTTGCTGTCAAAGCCAATGTCTTGTTTCTCATTACACCCTTTTTATCATACTTGGATGGATGTGATAACCCCCAAACTGGTCCTATGCCTCCCCACCCAATCTCTTCCTGAATGTCACTCCAGCACCAGTTTTCAGCTACCAGTGTGGTCCCTGTCGCTCCCTGCAGGTATTTTCTGGTAAGTATACCCATCCTCTGAAATGCTGACTAAGCTCCAGAGCTGGGAAGGCTGGGAGAACAGTACAGATCCGAATGCCTCCTTCACCAGTCAGGGTTTGGCATCCTCAAGCAAGTCATATACACTCACTGGACCTGCCTCTAGTGGATATATTAGAATTCACATGGGGAACTTGCTCATCGGGCTACTATGAAGGACACTGACACGCATGGTTATGACTCCAGTCCCACCGCCTACCAGCTAATGCTCGTGAAGCGCTTCCTGTGCCAGGCGCTGCAATTGCTGCTTGCTGCTCAGCTTATTTGTGTCCCATTCTATCTACTAGGTGTGTGGCCTTGGGACAAGTTTCTTAACCACTCTCTGGCTCATTATTTTTTTCCCTTAATTTTCAAAATGAGTGTTTGAGGAGGGTATGTGGTAATACACTCAAATTACAGCCGGACACAGAATAAGCAAGTGATAGTAGTGCTAGGCCTCTTACCCCACATCATTCATTGTAACTCCCAGATAGAGAGCTAAGTCTGTCACAAGAGTACGCATCTCCTACTTCTTCACCTGAATGGATGAGCTACCAGCAAGAAGGAACTGTGTCTCGTATCTACTCTGTTCTCCTCACAGGAGCAAACAGCATACAAAAAACACAGCCAACCCCTGCTCAGTGAATAGCAATGGATGAATTGCCAGGTAATACTGTTATCTATAAAGGTACAGAAGTTTTCAGAGAAAGAATAGCCTTTCTTCTTTGGTTTAGATCATATTGAGCCTTTTTCCTTTCATAGCATAGTGAAGTTACTTCCTTTTAGCTCTGTGATTATAGTAATCGAGATTGTCTAAATTCATCTAATGCCATAAACATTCCTCTCCTCACTCTCCCAATAAAATTAGCATTTTAAAAGACAAAGAAGCTTATGTGGGGGTGGGGGACAAGAAACCTTACATTTTTATCCCAAGACTCTTGAAAAGATTTAAATTCTACTTGAATTTAATATATAAGCAGATGCTAGATGGGAGGGAAATTGGGGGGCTGGGTTAGAAAGGGGAAGGGATTGGGAAGTGCAAATTGGCAGTTACAAAATAGTCACGGGGATGTGAAATACAGGATAGGGAATAGAATCAATAGTGTAAAGACTGTGTAAGGCTGTCAGATGGGTACTAGGCTTATTGGGGCAAGTACTTCATAAATTATACAAATGCCTATCCACTGCCCTGTACACCTGAAAGTAATATACAATAATGTTGAAGGTCAACTATAATTTAAAAGATAAGACTTTGTTGGGGTCATCACTTTGTGAGGTGTGTAAATGTCTAATCATTATGTTGTTTTGTACACCTGAAACTAATAAAATAATCCATAGCCAGGAATTATATATGGGTTAATGAGTCTAGAAGTAAAGCTAATTAAGATTCTGCCTCTTTTGCAGAAAATAAAATGGATTCAGCATAATTCAGTCTTCCAAATCTTTTATTAATATAATTACTAAATGCAAATATCTATAAATTGTACAGACAACGTTCAATGTCCTGTAAAATAGCAAGGAGCTACTGTTGCCACAAAGGAAATCAGGAGATATAACATTAAAACCTTCCCACAAGTCATTTGCTCCCCACCTTCATGTGAGAAATAATTAGAATATTAGAATATGAGGTAAGTTTCTATTAATAGATTAGTCGCAATGAGGTGATACCAAGGGTCAAAATGTTTGTGCTACTTCTCAGCTAAACAGAAAATGTAATAAAGAAATGTTTTGGTCCATCCAAAAAATGTATAAACACAAAGTCTCCTTAAGTTTCCTTCAAATAAATGAAAAGGATACTGATATGTCTCTTCCTGCTTTCAGCATTTTTTTTTTTTTGAGGAGATATCTGTATACTCTGATGATATTTTTGACAGCCAATTGGAAGGCTGACATACTTTTTCTGTAATCCTTCAGTTTTGTGTCCATATGTTAAATTTTCATCAGCCAAATTTAAAATCAAATTTCCCACGTGAGTCTCTGTGGACACCTAAACTGTGAACCAGATGAGAGCAGAGCTGCTGGGGGTCAGCGCTCCACCTACTCCCTTCCCTATATCACCCCTCCCCTCAGTCAGGAAGCCTCTCTGTGGAACCCCAGGGATCTGTGGAACCCTGCTTGAATACCTCTGGATCAGATGGACTCGTGTTGGGTGTAGATCATTCCAAGCTCTCAATTCACTTTTTCTGACATGCTGATTGCTGAACACAACCTTCAAAGATACAGCGTTACTGAGCGCAACCTCCGAGGTGAATTATAAACTGTACAGTTGATGGCTCACCCTTTGCCAACACCCTGTGTTCAGCTCACATTATCTGCTGCAAGTCACACCCTCTGCTGGCAAATGCTGACTTTACAGCCAGCCAACTTTCCCCTAAATACCTCCCGTAAGTACCCATCGGAAGCTCTCACTCCCCTTTCCTGCACTTCTCAGGATGGGTTGAAGACCCTCCGTAACAAACCCTTTCATTTACCCTGTTGGTAAAACTGCCATGTTGTTACCGGTATATTTGGTCCTTGTTTCAGATCACTTGAGATCAGATGTATTAATTTATCCTCCAACTAATGTCATTTACAGATTGACAAAGAAAGGTAGCTTCTTGAAAGCAGAGAATCTTATGCCTGCTCAATCATCATCTCCCGCAGCAGACCCAAGCTGCTCTCTCCTCGCAGGCACCCCAGGCAATTTGAATGTTTGGGAGCCAGTCCTTGAAGTCTAAGTCATCTGTAGCATGCGAATGAGTCAGGACCAGGGACAGAGACCAGCTGAACTGGTTGATTTTAATCCACTTTATGCTTGACAATTCAACCAATTAAGAATTCACAAACTCCATCCTCCTCTATGTTACTTGTATCCCCACTGAAAACAAGAATTTCTTGAGTGACCACAAAAACTTACTTACATATAGATATGTCTGTTCAAAATGGTTTGCTGATCTAATCCTATATTTTAAAGAGAGACGGTGAAGTCAACACTTCTCATGTAGTTCTCCCTTTTTCATGGGCACAAAGCCATCCATTTGACACTATATTGACATTAAGCTCTTGAATTTATAAGTTGTCCTATCTACTGCCCCCTCTTCTCCCTCTTTTAAAGCATTACCAATATCCTAGCCGATAGAGAAGCTCTCTTAATATTAATATATTGCATAGATACTCTCCTAATATTAATACCTAGAATAGGACAAATGGATGCATCCAGATTTCTGACACCTCACCTTTAGGCAGCTTCAGTATCCTTAGCAGTGTTGTGTTTTACATGTCTAGACTGATGGAAAAATATAAAGAACAGAAGCTGAGTATGGAAAAGTTTTTGCAGATGGTAACTCCAATGTTATAACTACTCAGGATTCTTTGTTACCATTTTCTCATCATTCCAAGTTAAAGAACCTTCATGTTCAGGGGTAAATAGTGGCAACACTAGTTATAATAGTGGCAATAAATTTTCTTTTGATACTGAATGCTCCTTCTCATTACCATACACAGTTTTCATACTTATTGTAGCCACTGAATCTATGTAGGAGGTTAAATCAAGAGTCTAGGCAGAAGGACGTACTATTATGTGAGCCTCAGAGCACTTTCACTGTTAAATGCTGGTCTAGACAGTCTATAAAGGCAAAGACTGTCTTATTCAGGGCTGTACTCTGAGTTTTTAGACAGTAATTGGAACTGAGTGGCATTCAATTAATATTGAAATGAGTAAGCAAATAAAATGATTGCATGAATACACAAGCGCTCATCTTGTTAAACTCTTACAATAACCCCATGAGTTAGCTGGCATTCTCCACCTTTTAGATGAGGAAGACAAAGCTCAGAAAGTTTAATTGACTTGTCTAAGATCTCAGAGCCAATGTAAGAACAGCCACCCAGCCTGCCTATTTCACCTGCCAGATCACGGATACACCACATCTGTCTCTCAGAACTGAGTTTGCTTTTCTGTTCAGTCACCCATCAGCTATAGAGCTTGGGAAAGCTTCAGAAATTTCCAGAGTCCCAGGATTCTCATTAAAAAAAAAAATTGCTGGCCCTGCTTACCTTGAAAAGTTGTTTTAACACTCAAAGAAGATAATATGTAGCTAAATATGAAGAATTATGATGATTATGATTATTGTGATTATATCTCAAATCTTTCCTAGAATAAAATGTTTAAATACTTAAATGCCAAAGAGCCAATATTTCTACTGCAGCATTGATGTTGTACAAAGGAAAAATTTAAAAACTGCAACACCGGAAAGTAAGAGGATAAGAAATAATTGTGGAAGATGCTACACAAGAACACTATTCTTTTTTTTTTTTAAGAACACTATTCTGCATGGCATGAACACCGACAGTTGTACCATGCAGATCAGTTGCATTTGACTATTCTAGAAATTCTTGCGTTATACATACTACCATCCAGTCACCATATTCAGGGGACTGTTAGATCATTCTCTTCGTGTTGATGATTGCTTTCTTCAGGAATCATTCAGATAATGGCTTTGGCTCTCTACAAAATTTTAAGAATGGCTACTAATTCCTAATTCATAAATTCCCCTGGGCTGCTTATTTGTGCTTCTTTCTGAATCTGCTTCTTTATATTTTCACTGAATTTACACGTTACCTCATAATGTTCAAAGAAATTCTACATTGTGTGTCCTAAAATAAGCTTCTGTTGCTTCCAACCAACGACCCTGATACATATTGTCATTATTATCTTCATTCTACAAATATGGAGACTAAGCTTCAGAAAGGTTAACAAGAAACTGACTAAAATCACAAAGATAATAAGGGGCAGAGCTGGAACTTGAAACAGGTGTGTTTGGGAGATGCCACCCCTGTAAACCCAGAGCATTGTGCAGCTGCTACCTGCCTGGTCTCATTAGCAAGAAGTCTTCAAAGCAACTGCCCAGCAGTGAGGAGAGGCAGGGGAGGGGCAAACAGAAAAGGGCATCCTCTGGGAGAGCCAGCAGTTGCCAACTTGAAATTTCAGGAGGCATCTCAAAGCAACAGGGAGTTTTGCTTTCTTCCCCTCTTTTCTTTGTCGTTTGGTCGCACACTGATTTTACACCAAGTCTCTGTTGCAATGTACAAAGGACTCTACTCTTGGGTGAGTTCTGTCAGTAGAGAAGTTGGGTTGACCAAGAGGGGGAACATTATCATTCTATGGCCAGGTAGAGAAATTTGATTTGCATGGCTATTACAAGACGTTAAAGCATGCTCTCATTTGGAGACTCCGATAAGATTTATCTGTGAAACAGAAAACAAGGTCCTGTGAATTTTCAGGTTCGTAGGTTATTACCTAGAAGGAGAAAGGTGAGCGCTTGCTGGTTGGTTCCAGGGCTCCCCAGAACCCACCAGCACTGTGCCTGCTCCTTAGTAGAAGCTTGATGTGTACATCTGAAATAAAAACATGGGACATATTTGAATGTCTTAATAAAAATAGAATGCTTTCAAAATTCTTAGTATTATAAAAAGAACGGAAGAGCAGGAAATGGCAGTGTGGGAATTTCATTTGATTCTCGGGGAAGGAGCTCCTAGGGAGTTTCCTTTGCATGCTGAGAACTCGGATGGTCTCCAAGCTCCCTTCCCACATTAAGAGTCTGCAAGTTCATGAAGCAAAGCAGCAGCTCCTAGCCAAGGCCAGCAGGTCCCCATTGGCTCCTTGTCCCCCTGTTCAGCATGTTTCCTGGCCCGCTTCTCCTTGTCCTCCTCACACCAGCTGCAGTGGCATTAATTCTATCGTTTCCACCCCAAGGCCTTAATGCTTGCTGCCCCCTCAGCTGGAACTCCTTCCCCCAAGTCCTCATGTGGCTGCTTCCTCTTTTCATTCAGGTCAGGTCCGAAGCTGCCCCCTTGGGGAGCACATTTCTCACTCCTACATTGCATTTCTATATGCATCTGGTCACAGCATTGTCACGGGTATTGAGCTCTGAACTGGTGGTCATCACTCATTTGTTTGGTTACTTGTTCTATATCTCCCCCTTAGAACATAAGTTCCATGACTTCAGGGATGAGCTTTCTCTGGTCTCTGCACTGTCCCCAATGCCTAGCACTTTATCATGTAGCAAGTTCTTATTACAGATTGTTATATGAATAGAACCCATGAATATTAGACACTCTTCGAATATTATCCTACAGATGACATTACTCTAAAAACTGCCTAGAATTAATAGAACTAAACGTCACATTTACCTTTAGAAATTTGTCATCTTGGATATAATATTCCCCAGTGAAACTCCTATTGCACCCCAATTTGATCTCCATTGCCTGACAGCATGCACGTGCAACTTTTCCTACTTTAAATTCCCTCAGCTAAGGAAAATCTGGCCTAAATTCCCTCACACCAATAAATAACCAAGAATTTGTGTTTCTTTATGCATTAGAGGAAAAGCCAATGTGGTATTTTCCATCGACAACGCACACTTGATTTAAAAACCACATGTGCCCTCTACTGGAAGGATGAAGTATTGCAGCTTGAACTCAAACTGCCAAATACATTACTCAACTGTGTGCTATTAACCCCTGAAACCAGATGAAGTAAACAGATAAAAAGAGCAAGGCCCGCAACAAATGAATGCGTGTGCTTGTTTGTGATGCTTATACGTTCTGAGAGTTAAATTTACCAAGACCAATAAGTCCTGATCACTCAGATTTTAGCGTCTAAGACACTCAGCACATGTCTTCCTCAAAAACCAAAGAAACATCAGGGGTGACTGGTCACATCAGGACAATCTAAGAAACGGATAGAAGAGCTAGAGGAAAATACATGCCTCCCAAATGCAAAGCACCTCAGAATATGACCTCCTGTAAGGCCCAGGGCGATCAAATTCCACACTGGTAACACAAGGAGGCACTAAGGGGTGAGCACAGAGCACCAGCCCCTGACGAAAGGTCAAGAATTCATTCACTGATGGGCTGTGGAGCAGATTCAAACCACAGACACGGTTCGGTCTACACATTGCTGGTTAAACTAGTCATCAGGACGAGCAAGGGCTCCCCAGTTTGCCAGTCCGTCTGTCTGCCCATCTCCTATGCACACGCATGCACACTTCTGGTCTGACTGAGCTCAGCAGTGAGTGCACATGTCACTTCGGTTCAGCACACTGAGGACTGTGCTGAACATTTTCCCCTTCCTTTAATATTTGGAAATACTAAGTATAATTATAAATGTGAAAGGTGTCTTCTGATATTAAGATTCCTTTTCTAAGATGCTGCAGATGGGATCCTGAAATGTAAAGCCATGTTATCATAGCTTTTCTTATCAGTTTCAGTATAAAGTGATTATAAAACACCTGCATTTTAGAAATATAATACCCGGGTATTAAAAACAGCACCTATTTAGGCTTTTAATATCTTACATATAATTGGACAAACTCAATGGGTTATTCTAATATTTTGCATTTACTTTCTGAGGATTACAAGAAAAGGAGGCAAAATGACACTAAAGGTAAGGTGACCAGATTTTAACATTGGTAAAGCGGGACACCATTGACCAGGGGGGGGGGGGGTTCTTGATTAAAAATTTGATCTATCTCCCGCCGTTCCCTAGCTTGTCGTGCATTCTTTCCAAACATCGGGACTTTTTTAAAACGCCGCAGGACGCGGGACAAATTGTTAAAAATCGGGACTGTCCCATCTGGTCACCCTAACTAAAGGACAAATGTAAAAATGAAGTCAAGATGGCACCCTCTGTACCCAAGGCAGAGAGTCTAGGCTGAACAGTCTAGGCTTCCATTACCTACGGGTCACAGACAATTGCTCAAAATGAGGCAGAAGGTCCTTCACTTCTCAAGCCAATAGAATAAGATCTCAATATATTCAGGACTAGTGCAGTCAGTACATGAAAAGGACACGGGGTGGGTGTGGAATTCAGGAAGAGGGTAAAGAGGTCTTCATGAGCGTTATCTGATGGTGCAGAACGTAGCCTGCCTCCTACTGAAATTCAAACTGGAAATGCCTGAATTTATCCACAGTAATCAGATGAAAACATTAAAAATAAATAAATAAATAAAAACACATTTTTCAACCACATGCTTGCATTTCATTATGGCCAAAGTACACATTAATTTATTACCTACTAGTCTAAATAAGAAAAAAGTAATCATCAATTAAGAAGAGAGTTCTTTGAGAAAATGTAAGGTTTAGGGCGATTTTGAAAAGTTATAAATAATAAACTAAATGAAGATGGGCCCTTATTATGTGTTAATTGCATTATTTCATTTTTTTCTCAGTAATTCTGAGGTAAGTACTAGTATTATTCTGATTCCAAATATGAGGAAACTGAGGTCTAGATAGTTTGAAGAAAGTACGGTATGTACCTGAAGAAAGTATCTTTTCCCCTCCACAAAATTGCTCCTGAAGTAAAAACCTTATTCCAAAGTGACCTCAATCCTACTTTTGGATGGTTATTAGGATAAGCTAATAGAATTGGTCAAAAAAGAGGTAATTTAGTGCATATTTCATCAAACTTTCTGTTAATATGACCTCTCGATTGCAAGCAACAACTACCATTATAAATAATATTTAACAATTTTTAGAAGTAAAATAGTAAGTAGTTACACAGTGAAATATATATACGTATTTATGATAAGAGTGAAATTTTTTTTCATAATATATGAATGTGTATTTATTCCAGTAACAGGATCATTTAAACGTTATTTAAAAAGGGTACTGATTCCTCAGTCTTGTCCTCTGCAGTGTCACCTCGACCAGGGTATGTCCCTCACTGCAGGTCACCAGCTTTCATGACAGCTCCCTCCTTGCACGCTTCACAGGTGCTATTTCCTGCCTCTCTATGGGCCCAGCAGTGGGAATGTTCTGCTGCTCTGAACCCAGGTAAACCCACCACCCCTCGTGGTTCCATTATACCCAACTACGTTTTTATTAGTGTGCTCTTTGTGAACAAGCCTTATTTGAATATGCATGTTTCCCACTGGGATCCAAATATACTGGATAAGGAATCACATATTAATATCATATTTACTCTTAGAATCACATAGTATCTGTTTTTCTATATTACTAAAAGTTTATACACTTAAGTAGACTAAAACATATATATAACTTTCACATTAGGAAAACTGAAGTTCCTAAACTTGTACCCAGCAAGGCTTAAGGGTCTGCCTCCTAACAACTTGCAGGGCTGCAGACAAACTCACAACTGGGTCAAACAAAAAATGGTGTATTCCATTTCTAAAGGGCTGTGGCCACTTGGAGCCTTTTTTAAAAAAACAAATACTAAGCTTGTTATCCTAAACCCATTCTGTTGAACACATGAGGTTTGGTTATTACCTTTTATCAAAATGTCAGGAGGGCAGATTTTAAAGGTAGCTAGACAAGAGGGAAGAACAGTCTTCCTGTCCACAGAGTCTTTGAAATGGATTGCGAGTGAATCGCCTCTGAATGGCATTGAGAGAAGCATAGAGATCTCCTAATGATGTGCATCTGTGAGGCTTCACTTGGGGTTCGGCTGCATTTACATCACTATAAACTCTGCAATTACCGCTCGAGCTGTTTCCGGCATAGACACAGAGAATACAAATTACAACAGCAGGTTTCCTGCCTTGGCTTTCTGCCAGGAGCCTGAGTCACCGTCCAGACATCTGTAACACATTAAACTATCCTCTTGTTATCTCTCAACACTGTGAACAATGGCCTAAACTTCTCACAAAACAAATAGCTGGTGCCTTTTCAAGGAGCCATCTAACATTTAGCACAAAACTTCTAGGGTAATTCAGAAAGCAGAAGATAAGCCAAACTATAGCAGAAATGATTTTGGTGGGCTGAACTTAAACTTCATGAATTCAGAAGGTCTGCCCCACCCCTCCCTCTAAAAACTAATTTCATGTTAAAACCTAATCCTCAATGTGAAGGTGTGTTTGGAAGTAGGGTCTTTGGGAGGTCATTAGGTCATGAATGGGATTAATACCCTTAAGAGAGACCGCAGAGAGCGTCCCCACCTCTTCTACCACGAAGGACACAAGAGGATGGCTGTCTGTACACCAGGACTTGGGCTCTCACCAGACACCAAATCTGCTGGAGCCTTGATCGTGGACTTTCCAATCTCCACAAATTCCACCCATTCTCCAGAGATAGACTCACATGAGTTGAGTTCAATGATCTTTGACAAAGGAACAAAGGCAATTCAATGGAGAGAGAGCAATGTGTTCAACAAAAGGTGCTGGAACAACTAGGCACCGATATTTAAATAAATAAATAAATAATAGAGAAGTAGATAAACCGTGTGCTCACCTCCTCCCACGGCAGATCAAAATCACACCATATAGAAAAATAAACTCAAAATGGAGTAAAGACTTAAATGTAAGACTCGAAATCATAACACTCCTAGAAGAGAACATAGGCAGTAAACATGTATTTGATGAAGAGCAATGTCAAAGAGTTTGCTGCCTATGTTTGGAGGGGGATTAATGGCAATGTGTCTTTTATTGCAATATATATATTCTTTAATTTAAATATTCACCATATTTTTGGATCACCCCTCATAGGCTTGGTTGAGACAATTGCTTGGACATTTCAGGCTGAAAAGTAGCAGAGTGGCTCGTGAAAGGCAGGCTGCTGTCGCATGTGTCTCTGGTCTCTGCTGAAATCCTTTGTCACACCAGGGAAGCAGCCCTCATCTCCCGTCTCGTGAAACTTTCCCTGGGAGCGACCATGTCTAAGCCGCACCCTTCCTAGGCCGATCACGTTCCACAGGCACCCAAGGTTCACGGTCTCATTCTATGAGCCAAAGCCAATTCCTGATGGTGGCCTCGTAGGCACATGGCTCTGCCTCTGTTCCCTGCTCACAAGGGGGTGGGGGTATGTAGCAGCTCCTCTGAATTCCACAGCTAAGCCATTTGCAATTATAGACTCCTGTCTTGCTCATTAAAACAGCGGCGAGGCAAACACCCCTTATAGTGTTTGACTGAAACAGCACAGATTCTTCTAAATAATCAAAGAATCCTGTTTAAACTCTAAGAAGTTCTGTGTGGTCTACCACCAGGTCACCCCAATTTCTCTGTTACTAGAGAACACCCCTTCATTCTTAATATCGTCTACGTAGCAAATCTCTTAGCAAAACATTTCAACTTTAAAAGTCCCCATTACCTTGAACGAGAGACTAAGGTTATAAAAAAATGACTTAGATGGAAAAGACAAAATTTAATTGCAGGTTTAATTCTGTAGCTGTCTTTGGACTGATGACTGGTATGAACATAAACGGGATAATCTGACAGGCAACCAGAAACTCCCCCTTACGTCTGAGCCACCACTTCGGGGCTTCCCTTCCCTTAAAATCAAGGCTACGCTCCTTGCTCGGCAGATTCAAAGATGACACCAGGCCGGGAGAGAGCAGGAGAAACTCACTGTTTGTCACGTTTCTGAAAAGCCTAATATGAGCTAGAGTGCGCTCAATGCAGAGTACCCCGGGTCTGAGAGCTCCGTTAAACCCAACTCAGCGAAGGAAGCTTAAGATAAAGCAATGAGGATGGAAAGCAAAACAACCTGTTTCGTGAGGAAGTGTGTTTTTGCATGTATTTAGCTTATCACACTAAGGCAGGGGTTCTGAGCCAGGCATGGCCTTGTCCCCTGGGTGCCATTTGGCTATGTCTGGAAATATTTTTGGTTGTCACAACTAGTGTTGGAAGGAGAGCGCTATTAGAGGCCAGGGATGCCGTTAAGCACGCTACAGTGCTCAGAGGAGGCTCCACGCGGCCCCAAACGTCAGTACAGCTGCCACTCAGAAACGGCTGTGGGGCAGTCTCGACTCCAGAAAGAACGTTAGAGTCAGACAGACTGAGCTCAACTCCTCCGTGTATCGTCTAAGCGCTGAATGACTCTGGGCAAGCTACTAAACCTTTCCAGGCTTTGATCTTTTCTTTATCAAATAGGAATGATGAAACTGTATCCCAGGGAAATGACAGATTAGCCTGGGACACTGTCAGGGCTCAAGAAATGGTTCATTTTCCACAACTATTATGAAATTTAAGATTTTAAGGTGTATGCCCTTCTTTCTTCTCTTCCCCCCTCCTTTCTTCCCCTAATCAATACGGTGAATAGGTACTTTGACCAAAACGCTGAGGAGGCCTGAGGCTACAATAGAAGGGACAGATACAGGTATTTGATCCCTCGTGGAGTTTACATTTCAGTGTGAGAAACCATCCGTAAATGAACAGTTACTTCGTGTGTGTAGCACAGGGGAGCTAGAGGAAGCAGGGGTGGGAGGTGGCCATCGTGGTCACCTTGTGTGGAAGGAACACTGGATCTGAGTGCAAAGGCTGGGTCAGAGTAGTGAGTAAGGGGGTGTGTGGAGGAGAAGCCAAGACCAGGGAACCACCAGTCTGAAGGGCCTGAGGCAGGACAAGGCACGAGACCTCCTGAAGTTCACCTAGAAAACTCATGCTTCTTCCCCGGCCACTGGTCTTGCTTTGGAGCTTTTCAATCTAGATCTATAAGGTAGGCACACACCCCGGAGAGGACAGAAGCATGACCCTCAAGATAGCCCACCAGCTAAAGGGAACTTCAGGGTTCAAAGAGCATCCTGTCTTGCTGATTAAAAGTATACGCACTGACTAAAGCTTCTTCCAAACCTCACCTTCTAGCACACAACCTGGAATTTAAAAGCTCAGTAGACATTTATCGATTTATTGATGGAAGCCTGAGGTCCAACTGTGTGGGTTTAGGAGTCTCTTAATCTTTCTGAGTTTCAATGTTCTCATAAAAAAATTAAAAAGCAGGAGAATGTACTATTGAGAGCTTCTGAAGACAGGTTCAGGCCCGTTAGAGAACTTTTTTTCAAGCTCTCCAGGTAAAAGTATTTACACGGGTTTACATTGGTGTCCCAGGCCCCTTCTAGATTGTTGATTTGTCTCTGTGGCCCTGATGGAGTACACTTCACAGAGTTGGTGTAACTATCTATAGAAACACGTAAGAAGGAAGGCTTACATAGTATGTTATCACTGTTGTTGTTAGAAAAAGAGGAAAAAGAATAAATCAAATCAGACCAGCAGGATGAATTGGAGCACAGATGATAGAATTTTTAAAGAATTCTTAGGACTGCATCTCCTCATGAGCATCTAATAAACTCTTGTGATTCTGCTTTAACTCAGTTTTTCATTTTAGCTGCCTCAAAGGAAAGCATTAGCGTTGGGAGTGTCTTCCAACATGTTTTGTTTTGTTTTGTTTTAAAGATTTATTTTATTGTTTGAGAGAAGGTGAGAGAGTGAGAGAAAAAGGGGAGGGCCCAGAGCAGTCTCCAGTTTCATATCATTAGTTGTGACATGGTTTCACTCCACACAGGAGGATGTGGGGCCGCATGGGGCGGGAACCAAACCAAGGTCCTCCCACATGGGAGGCAAGAACCTTCGCCACCATCCTCGTGGTTACCAGCTGTGCCGCAGTTCAGCACATGGGTTTGCACGGGCCCGGGTCTGGATTCGAACCCTGGACCTCGTGATTGCAAGGCATGCGCATAACCTGCTGAGCTGTCCTGGCCTCCCCTTTGGAGGTCTTTTCATTGCAGGCTGGCATCAGGTTTCATTTTTACCTATAAATTCTGTCCAGTTAGTAAGGCTTTTGGATTACTGTGCTGACAGGGACCCTAGGACTTCATCCAGATTTAAGGAACAAATCGTGGGACCATCAATTAGCAGTGTCTGCTGTGGGAACAACAGAGGCGTAATGGTGGTTGTGGCCTTTGCATTGTCTATCTCTGGCCCTGTCCTAGACCGATAGCTGCCTTGAAATGATGACAAAAGATCAGAGCATTCAGTGACCAGTACAAGTGTGATGTTGTTCTAGAGGACACGATTAGTGGAATTCCGTTACTGTCAATGTTTTGTCTGCGCAGAAAGTTTTATTTTAGAAAACTGTTTTTCCTCATTGGGGGGTAGAGGGGTGCTGTCTGTGGTACGGCCCACATGTCCCATAGCTGGACTCCCTAGGTTCAAATATCAGCTCATCAACTGCAATCTATAGGACCCTGAACAAGTTACTTAATCTCTTCATACCTAAGTTTCCTTATCAGTACAATGGAGAGAGTCATAATAACAATTCCTCTTTTAAAAATAATAATTCTTTTGTAGGGCTCATATTTAATGAATTAACACATGTAAAGTATTACAGTGTGACTAGCATCTAAACTCCTGTGTCTCCCCAGCTTGGTTAGAGCCTCTATTTAAGCACTGAGATGCACACTGGAAAAATGCCACCTCTCCCTCTCCCTCTCTGAGGACTCAAGGGTGAGGAGTCACAAAAGCATGGACTGGCTGTGGTCACTGTGGCTGCGTGTGGTGAGACAACTCTATAAATACAAGGAAGAACAGCCAAAAGATGGAGACAGAAAGACAGATTCCAATGACATCATTTCACATCCTGGATCCAGCCACACCTGAAGCAGGAATCCAAACCTAAACCTAAGCCAGCTGGAGTGAAGGTTCTGACACTCACAATTAGAAGGCCCCTGATTGCCCGACAGGGACCTGTAACTTCCATGTAGAGGTCTGTCCTTGAAGCCGTGCGTCCCAGAAGAATGCACACAGAGGGCCGAAACGAGCCTGACGGACAGACAAGGACTGAGCGGACCTTAGGATTTGAGTCTCCCTGGGGGACACTGGCTGGCTATAAGGCTCCTGAGGGCCAAGAAGCCCATGGAGCCCCAAAAGAGTCACTGAGCTTCCGGACAGCACCAGGCACAGCTGAGTGGACATGTGCCCGGTCACAGGAAGTCCTCAGACCCGCCAACCTAAACTGAAGCTACACGTCTGCAGGGACACCGATGGCCCTGAGGACAAGGTGTGCGAATACATGTTCATGTGCATGTCAGCGGATTTCAGGAGACTGTGCTGGGGAGTTGCTTTCCAAGCTGTAATGAGGAACATATAAGAGGTGGTTGTTCCCAGCAAGGGTCACTTCGGCAGTAAAACCCGGAGGTGCCCCAGACTGCTCATTTCTAGTCAAGAAGCAACCTGGTCTTGAGCCTGGAAGTCCTGGGTCAGGGAAAGAAATCGGCCTCACCTTTGACCTAGACTCTATTCTAGACCCCCAAGCTTCAGTTGAGAAAGTTTGGCCTTTTCTGGCAAGGCCAAAGATGTTCATGGGGTAATCATATGATTTACTGCCCAGGGACACTTTTGTGAGTGGAAAGAGATGCCGTGAATTACTCTAGGACCCAGGTATAAACCAGGACAGTCTTAAAATATGGGATCCGCCTTACTAGGCTCTAGGGAGTATAGCCCTTTCCTCAAGAAATGTATCACATTACATTTTGGAGACTAGCTGATTCCAGAAATTATTCCGATTAAGAGCAGGTTCATTTCACGTTCTCTAATCATAATCACTATGTCATGGTGATATGGGAAAGGTTAGTGGAGCAATGTGGTTAGAGGACTAGACTATTTCAGACATAGGTTTTAGGTGCTGGGTTCGAATCCTGACTGGATCGCTAAAGAGCCACACACTTTGGGCACATTATCTCCCTGCTTCCGTTTTCTCACCTGTAAAACTGAGCTAAGGAAACTAGCTACCTCATCGCGTGATTGTGATCATGAAATGGTAACATAGGTTCAGTGACCAGCTTAGCGACTGATACACCGTAAACTCTCAATTGTTACTAGCTATTACTTGCATTATTTAAATAACCCTCGATTGAGAATTGAGAACTCTGGAGCCATTCTGCTGAATAGCCAACATCTCATTTGTTTATTTAAACAGGCAATGTATTTTTTAAGCTCGAAGATAATATTGATACAATTGCACACTCTAAGCACTTGAGGACTGGCCCTATTTTTCAGAACTGGGGTAGCTGAGATAACCTGCTGGTTGAATTTGACTCATAGATTGTATTCAAATCTTTCAAATAAGAAATACCTCGGGCAGAGATGGGGCAGTAAATTTGGGGAAAGGAGTCTTGGCTTCTCACAGACATTATAATACATTAAAGTAAACAAAACAAAGCCAGCCCTACGGCTCAACCACTCAATACTCACGTTTGAACACAAACCACGACAGATGTGGCCAGTCGACTGAATCACAGCGAACTCAGACACCAACGCTGGGGACTTCAGGTCATGAAGGTCACATCAGTGCTCGAGTGAGTGGGATGCCTACTTTGCACACCCACAGTTTGCACGCCCCACGGCCTTCCCGAGAGGCCTCATAGCACAGTGCTGCCCAGCGCAGCGGGCCACCATTCTTTGTCACCAGCAATGTCACGTTCACGCTCATTCTGGTGTCCATTTTAAACACTCGCGATCGTAAGTCAAAGCTAGAACGAATCTGCATGTTAGGGGACGAGGGGCCTGGAGCTCTCAAGCCAGTGATTAAACTCCTAGATCACGTTGATACATTATTCATTCCTCCCTCTAAATATAGACCAGTTGCCTTCGATATGTAATGGGCTGACTCAGGCCACTTACGCTGAACAGGCCACCTAATTGTGGTCAAATTGGCAGCCTGAATAGAAGATTCTGGACAGACCCAAAGAGGGAGGTGAGGGCTCTGAGCTTCTAGAACCTGAGGATAAAGGGAAACATGAGAAGATACTCTCGTTCTGCTTAAAACAGTTTTGCTAAAGGTGTGCTCTTTTGTTTCTGTGGCTTAGTGCCGAGCACCCTGAAAGATACAGCTGTTCTGGTGAAAGATGTCAGAGTTGTGGAGTTTCTTAAAAGTCATGTTTAAACCTAGTGATGGGAACCACTAAAACCTATTTTAGTTCAGCTCCACATTTGAATAACATTTTGTAATTTATGCCTAATTAATTTGTGAACAATATTTAGTTTGTCCTACTTTTCCCATCTGTGCCTCTTCTGGTCCTTTTCACACACTGCCTTTTGTAACGCGCATTCCTTGATATGTTACGCACAGAAAAGTGCAAAACAGCT
The DNA here is from genome assembly GCA_004027555.1 of Craseonycteris thonglongyai. Lineage (NCBI taxonomy): Eukaryota > Metazoa > Chordata > Mammalia > Chiroptera > Craseonycteridae > Craseonycteris > Craseonycteris thonglongyai. Next base: position 58,598 of record PVKE010001118.1, read on the forward strand.
CAATAACTTTTTACAGAGTAAACAGCTATCTAATCAGATATTAGATCAAGAAACAAAATATTATCAGAGCCCAGGAAGTCCCTTCCAACCCTCTTCCCACAAAAGTTAGCTACTATTCTGACCTTTAAGACCATACATTATTTTCTAAAATCTATTCGAAATAAATTGAATTACTTACTGTATTTTCTTCTCTATCTGATTTCTTGTGATCGGTATTTTTTGTGTGTGAAACCCATCCATGTGCATGAATGCAGTTTGTTGGTTATTCTTGCTGTAAGTAATCCACTGTGTAAATATACCCCAATGCATTTGTTTATCATAATACTAATAGGCATTTGTGGTTTCATAAATAGTCTGTTATGCACATACTTATTAGTTTCTTTAGGGAAACATACAAGGGCTGTCCAGAAAAAACAACAGCCATACATGCCTCTATTTTTCATATTACATGGCTGGAAACTTTCCAGAGAACCCTCATATACCAGAGAGTACAAATGCTTAGAGATATATATGTATGTTACATTACATATAATAAAATTATATGTAATAATATAAATAATATATAATATACACATATTATATATATAATTACTTATTTCTTACATCATATATATGATACTTGTACATATATTTCATAGGAACCAACATATATACTCACTTTAGCAGATACCGGTATTACTAAACAGTTGTTCAAAGTTACATCAATTTACACTCCCACCAGCAGTATCAGAAACTTGTTTCTCCTGTACCCCTGATACTGTCTTTTTAATTTCAGTCATTCTAGTGGGGGCGCATTTCCTATTACCATGTGTATATTTGTCTCCACTCTCCATTTGTCATTGCCAGTGACTATTTTTCTGTTCCTAATTTGCACTAATTATTGCACTGTAGCATAGCTAGTGATTAATACATATCTAATTACTGAAAAAACAAATCAAAGAAGCTAAAAATAAAGGCTCAGTGATTTGTTTTATTTCTATAAGGAATTTAGGAGCAGGAAAATGAATCTGATGGTCATTTAAATTCAATATATTAGGGATATCTGGGGGAAAATCTAGCCATTGTCAATATGATGAAAATGGTTACATGGCTGGAAACTTTCTAGACAGCCCTGGTATTTCCAAATTACGCCTCCTAGAACTAGCCCAATAGAAACTTAATGAGAAGCATTATAAGCACAACCTTTTAATTACTCCCAGAAGGTACTAAATCCAGTTCTTACCATGAACTTCTGCTTTCTTCCAAAGAGTACTAGGGACATGTGGGTTTCAGTGATTTTACTAAAGAAATGATTAAACTTATTTATTTATTTATTTATTTATTGCATATTGCAGGTGATGCTGAGAATTCATACCCATTCCATGTGGGAAAAGGTCCGGTACAAGTGAATGGTCATTACAATTATCTGGAAGGTCTAGTTAACACCCTGTCTCTTGTCACCCAAGAATTAAATTATAATTGACATGGCTGGTCTGCTGGGCTATAAATAGGTTCCACTAATACGGAAGCTTCCAGCCTGCCGGGAGAGCTTTTGGGATATCAGGATATAAGTGTAGACAACTCACCAGACGGCCACTCACACACACATACACAAAAAGCATCTGATTTGTACAAAGCATTTTCACCATTATCGACCTGAGTTACTGTCACTGAGACATGAGACGAAAATACCTCTCACGTGTGTCAGGAACTCACAACACACGGCTTCTGCATCCGCAGGAAGCCACGTGCCTCTCGCTTGTGATACCTGCTGTGCTCTCTCCTGAGGTCCGTGGAGAACAGCCAGTCACCCGATGCCACGTGTCCCAGCTCATTCCGGGCAGCTGCCCTGCAGCCGCATCTCAGTGTCTGGTAATCACAGCTCCGGTTCTGTCCATACCAAACAGCCCGGGCAAGTGGCTGCCTGGCCCAGCAGGGTCATGACAGCAGCCTCCCTCCCTGGTAAGACATCTGCTGTCCAAGCACCCAAGACCTTCAGGAGCCAGTGTCACCAGTTCCTTTCTCCCCCACTGAGAGCTCCGTATGGAGTTCTCAGGACCACCCACCTGGACCACCCATCTCATCTGCAGAAAACCGCTTAGCTGCACTGTGACATAACTGGATTTCCATTGTATAATCGACCCAATGCCCATGCCCGGTGACCCACCCCAAAGCCCACCTCAAGCTACTCATCCCGAATCACAACCCCCTAATAGTGCCATGTGGGCTACGGGATGGATGCTAACTTCCTGACGTAGCATTTAGGGCTCTTATCACCTGGCCCCCGTCTCAGGAAGCAACATAACGAACTGGTTGAGGCCACTAATATGGATTCAAAGCTCGGACCTATTGCTTCCTTAATATCCTTTTACCAAGTTAGTCGCTCTTTGCATTTACGCATCCTAAAATGAGATGAGTCAGGCTTCCAGGGCTGCAGTAGGATTGTATCAGTCATGTGCCCGGTACATTTCCACTGAACACACTCATATGAGGTTGGCCAGCCACAGTTATAATTGCTATGCAGTTTTCAGGATTGTTTCCTGCTTTGGGTCAGTCATTTAAGCACAAAGAACCACTGGTTGAGGCAGTATAGCATATGTGGTTAAATATTAGAGTTTTACAATCAGATAGTCTAAGCTTAAATGCTGACTCTGCTACTTGCTGTGTGACTTTAGCAAGTTACTTAACCTTTCTGGACCTTAGTAGCTTCAGTAAAATGGAGATAAAAACACTGGCCCCAAAGGAATGTTTTGAGCATTCAGTGAGACAATGCATGTGAAAAAGTTACTTCTTGGATTAAAGAAAGTGCTCAGGAAACGCCAAGTATTGTTTCCTGCACCTCTTTAAGCTGACTTTAACCTACATTTTTTTCAGTTGCATTTTTATTTTGCTTTTTCCCTACCCTAGAGCCACCCGACACCCTTTACTCTCCAGGCCCTACAGTGTTTAAACCCAGATCAAATACTCAAATGTTTCCTCCTACAGGAAGCCTTTCCTGATGTCTCAGCAGGAAATACGCAGAAATAAATTTCTCTGGGAATATAAAGGAGGACCCTCCCTGCGGAACTGAGGCATTCTGGACTGTGTATGTTCCATGATGACAACTCAATTACCAAGTTCAAGGGCACAGACTCATTCTCTTTCATCTCCCTCTCCTCTCCACTATTCATGCTCATGGGACTGACCATGTGTCATCTAGTTCCCATCGCTTATGTCAAACAAGGGGCCCTGAAGTTTAGAAGCTGAAGCTAGGAGGTGAAGGGACATGGACTGCCCACTGCAGTGCGCTTGGCTAATACACGGGTCAATCTATAGCATGACATCTGGCCTTTCCTTATTTCCTCTGAAGCCCGTTTGGGGCATGTTGCCCTCAAGAGAAAGCACTGGTGATGATTCAGAAGCTCTGCTATTGCCACAAAAGAAACAAACATTGAAAGCCCTGCTGACAAATGTGACGCTCTCCCCCTGCAGCTAGAGCCCGCTCCTGTGGATCCCACTGATGTGCTTACACTAGTCCTGTTTGAGCCTTTCCTGGATCTTGCAAAAGAGGCCACTTGGGGGTTAAGCTCTTATCTCCTGCTCCTATCTTTGCATTCTCTACTCCAGGAAACTCTCACCAGAGGGAAAGCCTCTTCTTGTCCCTTAAGGGGAGGCTCATGCAGGAGAAAAGTTCCATGACACAGATGGCCCCTCGTGACCTCCAGCCTCTTCCACAAAATTTCACTCTCAATGAGCAAGGAAGCCTCACATGGGGACTTGTAAATCTCTTTGTTTCTATGTGTATTCAGCTCAGTGATGAGCGTTTCAAGGGTAGGGGAGACGCTGGGATTGAGTGAAAGGAGCTTGGCTTTTGGTCCCAGTCAGAAAGGCTGAGTGATCATAGGCAGGTGAGACTCCAAGACCCTGTCTCATGGAGTTTCCTTTTCATTTGCAAAATGGGATAAGGCCATCTAACCCACAGAAACACAGTGAGGATTAAAGACCTCAAGATTGTAGTATAAGAGCCTCTCTCTGACCAGCGATGCATTCAAATCTATACTGTAGAGACCATACAGACAGCATTTTGGGACCAAGCAGATATGGATTCAAGCCCTCTCTTATCCACTTCCAACTGTGTGACCTCGGGAGAGGGCTAGGCCTCTCTGAGCCTGTATTCCCTCACCTGTAGAACCATTACCTGCATGCACTTACTTTACGAGCAGTGTGCTCAATGACAAACGTTTATGAATGACATCGTGAAAACCCTTTCCTCTTCTCAGCGTTGAATGCAGAGAACTGCTGTGTGCTTCTCCAGCCAGTATGGGGTCCCGCCAGACTCCTCCATTAGGAAGCCTCTCCTAATGTTCTCTCTAGACAGAGAGAGAACTGAACTGGGGGCACTCCCCCGTTCAGCACATGGATCCTCATGGGCCGGGATTTGATCCTCGGTCCCTGGCATTGCAAAGTGAGCGCTTAACCCACTGAGCTGTCCCGGCTTCCCCTATAGCATTATTTTTAAGATAGCAAAAGTAAAAACAACCTACTATCCTTAGAAACTAATTAAATAAACTGATTAAGTAAACTATGATACAACAATATATTATAGCACTATGCCATTAATAGAAGGAACGTTTTAGGAAAATCTCTAATAATATAGAACTTTTTCCACAACATAATATGTGAAGAAAGGTTATAAAACAATAGTTATAGCACAATTTTAATTATATAGAATACATATATAGAGCATGTTCTAAAAACAGACATGATCATTGAGTATTGTAATTATGGATGGTGTTTATTTCCTGCCTTTTGTTTTCCTGTATTTTCCAAATTCTAACAATAAAGATGATAATTTTGCTAATCAGAAAAATAGCTGTTATTTACATAAGAAATGATGCTAGTTTACTTTCCATAATAAATATTATTTACATAAAAGCTACATTTCCTTAATAGGAGATGCAGACAACTTAACCATTTAACTTTTTAATAATTTTTCAACTAAATTTTAGACAACACTCCATCAGTAATCACCAAGTGTGAGTACTGCATTGCTGTGTGGTACTTGGACCACTCTAAATATGTAAATAAGAAAATGAATTCTTTCCTTATTCAGTGACTGAATTATACACCAGTGTTTACATTTAGGACATTTTGTGGATAAGCAATTTGTTTTTCAAATGCATTTTTTAATACTGATCTCAAAAGATTAAAACTATCATTAAGTGGGGTAACAGAAATACTATGGCCTTACGCAACTAAATAATTTTTTCCAAACCACAAACTCAAGTGTCTGTGAAATTTTGATATTTGTAAGAGGCTGCAAAAAGTCTTGACTCCACAGAGCCTTATGTCTGTCACTCAACAGAATTTTCCAATGTGATATCATATCCATGAAATATGAGCAATTCCATAAGAAAATCCTTGCACATTAATTTCTGAATACACAAGAAAGGAAAATGACTAAATTCATATAACGTATTAATTTGTCATTCATAGCTTACTTTTCATATGAATCTGTCTGTGATCATTCCGCTAACTATGAGAAGACAGCACACATTGGTCAAGTAGACCTCGGTTAGAACTGTGAAGATTTTGAAGCAATGCCACAGAATTTAATCTCTAAATGTTCATAAGGTTGGCCCAGATAAAATATTAGGTCAACTTTTCTTCAACTGCAATGATTCCCCGAGTTCAGAAGATATTTGTTGACTCATTTATTCATTCATCCAATAAATGGTAACAGTATTTGGTCTGCTGGGCCTTGAGTATAACTTAGTGATTAAAACAGAGTTTTTACCACCCTTATGAAGTTTCTACATTTATGAGAGACAGACAATGAGAAAGGAACAACCAATAATCCAGTAATGTCAATTACTATCACTGCTATCGAAGACAAGGGTGGGGCTGATACAGAATCTATCAAGATGAGAAAACACCTACTGAGCCTGTCAAGAAGCACCTGCAAAGGAAGGATATTTTAATGGAGATCCAAAAGGTGGGATGTGGCCAACCCTGAGAAGACCGGAAGAAAAAACATTCCAGGAACAGGGATGACAGCAAGAGTCCAAGACGGGAAAGAGGTTGGTCTGTTCGAAGAACTGAGATGAGGCTGGTGGCCATGGAGTAGGTTCAGCTTCAGAGAGCTCAGTACAACAGAGTTGGATGGGGTAATGCCACTGTGGGAGAGGAAGGGACCCAAGATATAGGTGGATAGATCAGTCATGAGCAGGATAAGGGGCATCTTTCATGTCAGGAAGAAAGGAGAAAAGGACATGTGTGAACATAGGTCAATTGTGGTAGTAGGTTTGGCCACAGGAAGTCGAAGGAAATGGCTTCTCTCTTCTTTGAAAGTAGGACATGAGTTTATCTGCTGACAGGGAAGAAAGAGATGATGTAGCTGAAGTTTAAGGAGATGTGGCTCAACTGAAGAACAGAGGGAAAGAGGAAGAGAGAGCACAAGTCCGAGAATTTATGGTTTTAATAAAAGCAAATGAAATCTTTGGCCAGCAGGTTAGAGAACAGCAAGTATAGTCAAGCTTATTTATGCAATATGCATGTATCTTTGGGCACATAGGCAAAGAAAGTTTCAGAAGAAATTTCATCAGCTTGCCCAACACTACCTACATATAGAATGAGTATTATAATGTCTTATTTATTGTTTGAATTATTTCGTATGACTCATTTCATTGTTAAATTTACATTTGCACAGCACTGAAATTTGTTATATTGCCAATGAGGGGATTTAAAAAATTACCGGATTCTAGACTTGAATGAGACTATCTTGTTCTACCTTCTCCTTTTTAAAATGAGGGAAGTGAAGCCCAGAAAGAGGACATTTTTCTTTAATGTTTTGTAAGGATTTAACTGCAGAAATGGGTATGTTCCAGGCCTCCTAACTCCTACACAAGAGTCTCTCCTACGCTAAATTCAGAGTATTTATTAAACTTAAAATAATGTATAAAAAATTGTCTTTAACATGGTGCTGAATTTACCTTTTATATAAGGATATATCTGTTTGATGACAATACTTCAAAGTATGCCTATATGTATAAAAATATATGCATATATTTGTACAGATATATGAACATGCATACACACACCCATAACTTTAAATTCAAATTGCATTATCTACTTTTATCATAGGCACTACATCTTTCTACAGATACCACATTGGGCATTTCCATGGAGACATCAATCAGATGAATTCTTCACTATTATCTTCACTATTATTCTTCACTTTTAGCTAGTGGTTGTCAGGAGCCCAGATAAAACTTCTCAAACTGACAATTGAGATTCATACACTATAATTACATCTCATTTCTTTTTACAGTGAGATGCTAAGGGGAAAAGTAGAAGTTTAATTAAAAACACAAAAAAAGCAAAGAGATTTTTAAAACAAAATAAAACACTACCACTTTCTCTGGGCTTCCATTCCCTTATGCACATTCAATTTTTCACATCTCATTTCTGGAAGCATGTGCAAAGAACACCTGCATAAATGACATTTATGTGTATTCTAGATTGCCTTGAGCTAGCTAGGCAAGAGAGTGAAGGAAATAGCTCATCAGAATCCCCTTTAACACACTGGGCTGAACATTACAGTGTTATTTCTGCAGGCGTCCTTCCTACTATCCAAAATGAAACATGAGTGGAATAAAGAATTTTAAAAAAGGACAGAGCATCAATGACCTGTGGGGACCACTTCAAAAGACCTAATATAAGAACTGGAGTTCCCAGAGGAGGGGAGATCAGAGAGAAGAAAAAGAAAAAAGAAACAAGGAGAATAATGAAAGATAAATAGAAAATAAAGAAGATGAAACTATGGATTTAAGAGGTTTAATGAATCCCCAAGCACAATACACGTGAAGTACACCAAAGTATATCACAATTAAATTTCTCAGAATGCATAATAAAGAGAAATTATTCAATGTAGCCAGGGAGAAAAGACATTATGTAGAGAAAAATTAAGGTAAGAATTATAGAAAATCTCTTATTAGAAGCAATGCAAATGAAATGATAGTACAGCAGCATCTTTAAAATACTGAAAGCAAAAACCCTCACAACTTAGAATTTCATACCCAACAAATATGTCTTTGAAAAATAAAGATGACATAAAGAGCTTTTCAGACATAATATGGCTGAAGACATATATCACCAGCTGACATGTACCACAAAAGATGAAAAGAGTCTTTCAAACAGAAGAAAAATGAAACCAGATGGAAATGTGATTCTAAGTACAGGAATAGAGCATTGGAAATGGTAACTGTGATTTATTTCATGTCAATTATACATAGGTAAAGTATTAAAAAATAAAGTATGTACAAATAAAATCTGCTAAAGGAAATATTAATGTCTGTTATATGTTTGACATTTATCTATGCTGAGAACATCAACACTGATTAGATATATTCTTTGTCTTAGAATGCCTTACAAACAATGAGATGAGACCACAATAAAAATTTCTAATAATTTGAAATAATAACAAAATAGTCAGGTTCCTCTTTATCTCTCAACTTAAATACCAAAGCAAAAAGGACTGGATTCTACTATTTCTTGTATTTAATGGATACTCTTTTCTCCTCTTCTTAATATTTCCAAACACTAGTGCAAATAATATTTTTTCCTTTGCCCTTCAAAGTCCTTCACTTTGGTAAAATAAAAAATAAAAAAACCCTATTCATTATTATTTCCTAATATGATCAAGATTAAAAGCACTGAACTAGGTCCTTCTCAAGTCTGATAGAAGATCTCTATTAGTCCCTTAATACCAATTGCAATTAGACCACAGTCAATTTTTTTTTCCTTCAAAGTGAACATTCTAAATAGGCTTCCCTCAAGGAATCTTATCACCACAGAATTTCTCAATTCATTTCAATATGTGACCTCTGTTAAGACGAATTAATGTATGAAAATCAAAATTTAAAGAACTTGTACATTGAAGGCTGGTTATCTGCATTTAAAGAGATTTTCATGAAAAATTCCTTCAACTTAAAAAAAATAGTTGAGAGAAAGGCTGAAGTGAGGAGAGGGCAGGGAAAGGAAAGACTAAATCTGCTAGCCAGAGCCTGAGGAAGCTGCTAATTAAAAGGCAAAGAGAGAGAGGCATGAAATATTTCCAAAATTATGTCATACAATTAGAAAATATGAATATATTAGTACACAACTTCTGGGAAAACAAGCATATTAAAAAATAAAGGAATTAAAGTAAACTTGGCACTTTGTTAATACGTTAGTAACCATTTTTGGAGAGATTTTTCAAAAAGGAAATTGGTTTCAATAGAAACTTCCTATGTTAAGAAGGTGGCAAGGGTGGTGGGGATCAGGCTGCCTGGGTTTGATACCCGGCCCCTTCACACAACTTTCGTATTACTCCCAGTGAATTACTTAACCTAGCAGTGACTATCTCTTTATCTATAAAATGGAGACAATAATATCTCATCCTTTGTATTACTGGAAAAAACATGTTGGGTAATGCAAAATGCAACCCTGGATAAAGCATAAGATGACTTTTAATTCACACATGCAGAAAGGGAGATTATTAAGAAACCTCATCAACAGAGAGGCTTTCTCTTAGCACACAGCCTAGCACAGATTGAGTTTTCAATGTATGACAACTATAATATTATCATTATTGTCCAGACACTTCCTCCAGTTATTCGGCCTTCAGCACAGAGTGTAAAATTCATAATTCAGAAGAACAAGCACAATAAAAATGATGGCAGTTGAAAAGAAAACACACCCTTCTAGAGCAATGACTGAAAATTGCCTTCTGCCAGTCTAAACCAAGTTAAGGTCAAAACCATGATTAAAACCACCTGTCTCTCAAGTACAACCTTCCATTGGTATGAAATCCACCTGAGGAGATCCAAGATGGCAGAGTAGATAAACACCGTGCCTGCTTTTGTCCATGAACACATGAAAATTACAACAAATTATAGCACAATTAACCTGGAGAACCATCTGAAGTCTAACTGAACAGAAGTTTTATCACTGAGAATACAAAGAAGAGGCCATGTCAGCACTTGGAGGTGCCAAACAGGCTGACCCCAAACCTCTGTGTGGGGTTAAGATTCAGGAGGGATATTTCAGCCGTGGACAGTACCCCAGAAGGAGCAAAGAACCCTAGCCCCACAGTAGGCTCCCCAGCCCGAAGTACTGGTGCTGGGAAAAGGAGCCCCCACAATATCTGGCTGTAAAAAACAGTAAGGATTCCCACCATCCATGTGGGATGGGAGGCTACAGAAAACCCAGACATCCTCTTTAAATGTCCATGCACAGATCAACTTGTTCCAAGCACTCACCTGGGGTGCAGGGGAAGGGAGGGCGATTCCTGTGATACTGGAGGCATACAGGGGACAGACTTAAGCTTGTAGCTTTGAGGTAAGGGCTGGAGGAATAGCCGCCATTTTTCCTCTATGGCCCTTCTTTGGTGAAGCCTGATAGGCAGGCGCCATCTTTTCTCTGTTAGGCCCCGCCCCCACAGCCAGATCTGCATCTGATTGGCCTGGGGAGCTCCACTCACTCCACCTGCTGACTCACTGTGATATTACCCCACGGAACTCTACACAGCTGGAGGGCTATCAGCTACTGAACCTTACCTGAGCCAACTGGGAGCAGCGGGCCTCAGAGTTTTCTGGCTTTTTGAGGAGCTACCAAGGCCCAGGATGCAGTGTAATTTCACTTATATGTGGAACAAAGAACAAAACCAACCAGCCAAACCGAAACAAACTCATAAATACAGAGAACATTTTGATGGGAGGCAAAATGGGGCTGTGGGTGAAAAAAGGGCAAGGGATCAACAAGTATAAGTTGATTGTTACAACGTGTAATAGTTACAGGGATGAAGGGTCACAGCATAAGGAGGATAGTCAATAATGTTGTCATGGCAAGGTATGGTGTCAGATGGGCACTAGATTTGTTGGGTGATAGATGGGAGGGAAGTTGGGGGACAGGGTGAAAAAGATGAAGGGAATGAGAAGTACAAATTCACGGTTACAAAATAGTCATGGGGTGTAAAGTACAGCATAGAGAATACAGTCAATGATCTGCTAACAACTATGTATGGTGCCAGGTGGGTACTAGACTAGTCAGGGGGATCACTTCTTAAATTATATAATGTCTAACCACTATGCTGTATACCTGAAACTCATATAAAATAAGTGGAATGTCAACTGTAATTGAAAAATTATAAAGGAGGAGAAAAGGTGATGGAGAATAAGAGGTCCAGGCATAAAACAAATAAGTGTGGGGATGTAATGTATTGTATAGGGAATATAGTCAATCATATTGTGCTAACATGATATGATGTCAGATGGCTCCTGGACTTGAACATGGTGATCACTTCTTTTGCTATATAAATGTTGCATAACTGTGGTGTACTCCTGAAACTAATGTCATATTGTATGCCAGCTCCATTTTTAATAAAAAAAAATTTTTTAAATCTACCTGACATTGCACAAAGGAAAAGCAGTCTTTCTCAAGGATGAGAAAGAGCTTTTCTTTGCATTTTGAAGTCATAATTAAGCATATTGGGTTCCCTGGAACTTGATCTTTATCATTATAATGAACTCTTTGGCAAATGTTAATGGGCCCTCTACACACTAATTTTATATTGTTTTTCATCATTGGTAAAACTGATAGAGGTCCAGTCTGGTTTATCAATGAGGAACTAACTACCAGGTGTCAGAAAAGAAGTCATCTGCCTTAGTGTAGTTTTCACTTATAATAGAAAACGTCTATTTAATGTTTCAGGAGTTAGAAATACAAGATTGCTTTAAATTCATACATACTGAATGGGAGCATATTGAGAAACCTTAGTACAGAGAGATGCTTTCTTCCTTCTTCGAAGGCTTACTTACTCCTTGGAGTTACAGCAAGCTGCACCCAAACTTCAATTGAGACCTCAAATTAAGGAGCCTGGCATTCAATTGTGAGATAAAGAAGACAATAATCTTTGCCTCCAGGGACTTACAAAGGCTAAAGAAGGTGCAAATGTTAATCTTTTAAGATGTTGTAGGAAAAAGCGTGCCTTGAGAATTCCAAGTCTCTTGGGATAATGGAGAGGAAGATGAAAGTTGTCTGGGATGGAGACAAGGCAGATGGAGATGCAGGAAGCAGGGTGAAGAGGACATTTTAGGTGCAGCAGCTGGCATGGCAGATGCTAAATAGCCAATCATCCTAGTTTGCCCAGGACTGATGGATTTCCTGGGACACAGGATTTTCAGGGTTAGAACTAGGAAAGCCTGTGGCCAACCAGCTGAGCTGTCATTCTAGATATGCAAGTCGGGCTGAAGCTACTTCTGAAAGTAGCAGCTCAAGTTTAACAAGGGCAAGGTTCCTGAAAGGTGGTGTCTGGGTGGGTGACCTACATCTCGAACACCCATTTTGCTTGTTAAAAATAAAGACGCCTGGGCCCTACCCCTGATTTTCTAAATCACAATTTTTGCTGGTGAGGCCTAGGTGTGTGTGATTCACACAAGTTCTCCAAGTGATTATGAATCACAATGTAGTTTGAAAACTGGCAGAAAATGGGTTTGTGTAAGGGAAAAAAAATTAAAACAGAAATCTCATACTCACTACTAAAAGATTTAACAAGCTCTCAATTACTGAGATAAGAAATAAGCTCTATTTCCTGTTGTATAGCAAATTAACTAAAAAAAAACAGACCACTTAAAACAGCAAAGATTTACTATCTCACATGACTTCTGAAGGTCAGGAATTCTGGAGAGCTTAGTTGGATGGATCTAGCTCAGGGTATTCCACGAGATTGCAGAATTGTCATCTTGAGATAAAGTCATGTCAAGGGCTGGAGAATACAGGTTCAAGGTCATTCACTCACTTGTTGACAGACCTCATTTCCTCCCTGACTGTTGGTGGGAGGCTTCAATTTCCGGCCTGAGGGAACTACAAAGAAGTGAACTTTCTGAGGATCAATGGGGACCATCTTAGAGGTTAACAAGTACTAATCTCATTCCCAAACTGGATCCATTCTATAGATCTGTAAACAAGCTTGCAAAGAATACGGCTTTCCCCATTGTTCTATAGGTAACAACGTGGCAGGATCAAGAGTCCTTGTCCAGACCTGTCTGTCCCTTAACTTATGCAAAATCTTTTCAATACCTACACTAGTCTTCTTCAACAAGAAGCGTGTAATAAAATTATCATATGAAATCATATTTACTGGGACACTGTCTTATTAAAGAATATAATTATATATTGAATTTTAACATTAATATTAAATAAAATTAATTAATAAAATTAAATAATATAACTGTCACTTCCAGAAAGTTCAACTCTTCCTTACAAATCCTGTGCTTTTATTCCAGTGAGGAAAAGCATGATGTTTTTATTGGAAAAATAAAAAGAGACTATGATACTTACAGTTCCAAGAGGAAGAAAATATTGAGTATTTTGCATGAGCCATTTATACAATTCTCACTTGAGGGTATCTTTAAATCATAGAATTCTAACTGGGAGGTTATGAGAGGAAGACAAAAACCTTTTAAAAAGAAATAAAAGGTTGAAGCATGCCTTGTAATTTAGAGAATCAATTTTCTTGTAAACTATGCCATTGCTTCGGCCTGGTCTTTACTTTGCTTTTAGCAATTTTGATATTGTTTAAAAAAAAAATGTGTGTGTATGTATATGTATATGTATATGTATGTGTGTGTGTGTGTGTGTGTGTGTATATATGTATATATGTGATGAAAAGAGAGCTGATTTCTGGTGGTGAGCATATAATGCAATGTATAGACCATGTAATGTAGAATTGTACACCTGAAAACAATGTAATTGTTATCAATCAGTATCACCCCAATAAATTTAATGACAACAATGAAAAAAACTATACCCAGATAACCAGTAATTTAAAATTTATTGTACACACACTCACTCACACACTCTTTTTCTTTCACACCTGATTCTCAAGGCAACTGAAGGTCTTACTGTTTTTGGAACTGAATTGGCTTCGGTGATACCTTTCCCATCTTTAGTTCCCAAATGCTTTCTACACAAGACAGCTCACTTGCAGGAAAAAATCTGCTAGCAGCCATGCACAACACAATATCAAATTAACCCAGCTGTTACTTTTTCCAAGAAAATTTGCCATTCAAATGTTATCACTATCAGCGATGAAGAGCTTTTTTGAACACTCCTAGAATAAGAAAAGGAGTAAGGAAAGCCAAAAGCACTCAATGGAGAATTCACGTGACATTACACTGTAAAGTTGGAGCAGGTATATACGCTGCATCAATGCTCGGGCCCTTGATGAGAGTAAATATTTGCCCTTCAACTGCCCCGAATTTCACACAGGGAGGGTTTCGCTACCTCCTTAGGACCTCATTGGGCCATGAATCTGATGGCCCTTAGCCGGCACAGTAGCTTGTGGTGGACAATGTCTCCAGATAACTCAGATTTCTCTTGCTGAAATTCAAAATGATCATTTTGCTTTGTAAGACCAGGTAACACAGAACAAAGATGTAACTTCCTTAAAAACCTCACCAAAAATTGCTGGTTGAGTCTAAAAGATTACACCTATAAAGTGATAATAAATTTTTTTAAATGAGGAATAGAAGGAACTAAAGTCCACATTTAGTGCTTTTCATAATTTTTCATGGCGGCTATTCTCTGCTGAGTATTCACTGAGCCTCAACCTTCTCCTAAGTATTTTATGTGTATTTCAAAATTTTATGATCACAAACAATGTATAAGTCTAGCTATCCCAACTTTACAGGCAAGATGTAAAAATTCTTTTTCACACTTGAGAATGATCAAACTTGAACATGAATCTGTCTGACCCCATAGGATAAATTACCTTCTGTGCATATAATGAGTTATTGGCTCGTAGGCAGGCTCACACGCATGGCTTATATATTGCACTATTTGAGCTCCTGAATCTGGGAAGTGGGCTAAGCAGATATTAATGTATTCATTTGACATTAGAACACCCTGAAGCTCAGACAAGGAAGTGGTTTGCCTAGGATTTCAACAGTTAGTAAGTGGCGGAGTCGGGCCCAGATCAAGGTCTTTTGATGAGTAAACTCGTCTCTCTCCCTATTTATCACCCTCTTTGAAAGGGATACTTGTACACAGGGGCACCACAGAAACAGCAGTGATGTTCAGAAGTGATATAAAGATACGGAATATTTTATGCTCAGATTTTTTTCTGACTTCAGAATTACAGAGTAGAGTATTTCCAAAGCCACTATTTCTACCTTATGATTAGCAAATTCTTATAACCAATGATTTTTCACCTCTGAAAATGTATCTTTTTGAAAGTGAATTTTATTGTACTCACTGTTAATTTCTAAGTTGATTATGATGACTATTCATTATGTATGCATTTAGAAAACAAAGATTATTTTTAAAGAAACATACATTTTAAAAACATAATTATGCATATTTATTCAGTGGGGCTATTGAATAGTATTGATGCTTTATTTCAATAGTGAAAATACATTAAAATTTCTGATAAAAAAATTCTTTTTATGGAGAATATTATATAGCACACTTGTATGCCTAGGTAAATGGCAGACCATTGAAATAAAGTGGTGTGGAGCACCGCATAATGAACTTGCAGTCAGGGCCACTACGATTTAAATCCTGTTCCTACAAGCTATTAGTCATGTGCTTTGGGGCATAATGGTATTTCCAAAGCTCAGTTTCCAAATCTATAAAAGAATAGCAACCTTATAGGTAGTGAGGAGGAGACACAAAGCCTATCATGTATTGACTGGCATGAAGGGCATGCTCTAAAAAATTCACCTCCTTCCTTTCCATCTGTTTGAATGAGAAGAGGAATAAGTTCGTGCTGGAATGCCTCGTTTATGTTTGGGAACACCAGCCTAAATCACTAGGGCAGACAGAGGTGCGCTCCCAAAGCAGAGGAAGAAATTGCTCTTCTAAAAGTTCAAATAAGTAAAAGAACAATCTGGGAATTTGAGATGGTTGTAGAAGTACGGATAATATTTCAACAGGGAAGAAAAAGATTAAGCAAGGGATGTGGATGAAGAACCGCATTCCAGATGGGAAAATGACTAATTCATGTATTTATACCTCCATTCACTCAGGAACTATCTCAGTGCCAACCACAAAACAGGCTCAGCTCTACGTAACGGAATTATAGAGGTGAAGTTCACAGAAAACTTGTCCTCTGGGAGCATCCATTTCAGTAAAGCTTGTGGTAACACTCAATATTAAAGTGAACATAGTTCATTAGACCACAGGTGCGACCTTGAATTTTTTGGGGGCTGCCGAAGACCAGACGGAAATGTCACAAAATCCAAAAAGTCAAGAAGTAACACAAATTAATGTCATAAGCATCTACCTGCTAGTTACTGCTAAGCATCTAAAGAGAATTTTCTAAAATAGTTCAATTGTCCTCTTTAAATCATATGGATTTAAGCAAAAGCCAGCTGTAGCAAACTTGAAAGAATTATATAAATTTCAATATGTCATTTTCAGGAGATTCACATCACAACCTCAGGACAGAAAAGAATTTACTATGGTGAAAGAATGCTGTAGGAAATTTTAATTGTTCATACAATTTAATACAAAACTAAATTTCTCAAAAGAGTGAATACTGGTATATGTATTAAATTCAATATGAGATGGTGAATAATGCCCTCAACCCATTTCTTACATATCAATCCAACTTAAAAAAAAAAAAAAAAAAGAGCTAAGGTCTTGTAATGGAGGCTTTTCTAAATTTTGTTCTATGACTTGAGTTGCCTTTTAAGTTAGCCTATATTTACAAATATACGTTTTTAAGTATAAATATTTCTCCAACTTGTCACAGTAACACTGCTAGAAAGAAAGGCTATGTCTATAAAACACCAGTTTAGTAATTGGTGATGAAGGAAAAATTAGTATTCCCGTTTTTCCAATGAGGGAGTGAGAGGCTCAGAAAATTACCTGTTCAAGGTCACATGGAGGAACAAAGACTCAAGCCTGAATTTTCAAAAACCAGTTCTCTTTTCAGTCAATCCTATTTCACTGTATTTAATAGAGCTAGTTCACAGACAGAATCCTCCAGCATGCTTATCAAAAATAATAATAAGGTCTCACTACTGTAGCTTTCCTATCTTTGATCATGTTTCCTGCAGGTGGAGCCAGACCCAGAGATTCAGGTTTACTGGGGGCGGCGGCTTCAGGAAACAAGAGAAAGAAAAGGAGAGAGCAGGGAAAGGAACTGAGCAAGACCGCAAGGTCGCGAGAGGCCAGTGTCAGCCGGATGCCACCAGGTGCACTGAAGTGTGAATTGTACCAGAGGGGGTCCCACCTGGAGGCAAGGGAACCAGCCTTGTGAACCCCAGTATTAGACTGTCACTGGCTGTGGGGTCCCCCTGGGGCAGAGTGTAAGTTCCTGGGTGGGGGTGGCTACCATTCAGCCAAAGGCAGTTCTCTAGATGAGAGGCAGCTCTGGCCGATTAGCAATCAACATTGCTGGCAGCAGCTGGGGAAGGGGGACAAGGCTGTGCAGGAGCCTGGTAACCAGGATCTGGGCAGGGGACCGACAGAGTCGCCGTCATTGTCTCTAAAGACAGAGATTGGCACCAGGCTGGTGAATACCAACACCAGGCTACTTTTTTTTTTTGACCAAAGCATTTGACTCAGCAGTTTCAGGCTTACACTACCTTAGAATGAAGATCGTAGCTCAAGAGAGAAGTGTATGAATAAAGACAGAGATGCTATGTGCCTTCTAGAAATCACACTCATAGCTCAGAAAGAACACAAGCAGGTTTTTTAAATGGGCTCTGGGTAGCAAATGTTACGAAACATCCATTACCAAAGCACATTTTGCAAAGCATCATTCGTAGGCAAGTCATATACTAGTTCCTCCTTCTGCCTCTCCCCATCTCTGTACCCCAACCAGCTCTTCTGTGAGTTCTTCTGAAAATGGCAGAGGAACCTGGAACAGTTATCAAAAACATCTCATCACTCCTGAACACCACAGGAGAAAACCTATCCCAATTCTGCAATCAAGGACACTCATCATTAGCTGCTAATTTTAACACCAAGCACCTCTAATGATTAATAAATTCAATGATGCAACATCAAAAACATGGAAAGGCCTCATCCTGATGCACAGGAGATAGATGAAGGTGAAGATGAGGATCCCCAACATCGTTTTAGATGCCACCACCCATAGACATGACGCCTTTGCACCAGTTTCTCAACTACTGTGAAACTAGTCCCTCCATTCTCCTGAGAGGTGGGGGTGCAGATTGTCAACTGCCTGAGGAGCTGATTTCTTACAACACTTCCTATTTTCTCATACGTGAAGAAAGTTTCTATTGGTAACGGAGAGATAGCAGCCACTTACATTCCACTCGTTCGTTGCTCCTTCTTGAAGAATCTCCTTCCCCCGACATTGGCTAGCCTCTGTATACTACGTGATCCTGCTCCTCTCCCCAGTTCTGGCGGTAGAGCCCAACCTGACCCACACCATAGGTGAAACTGAGTCCGCCACTTTCCCTCTCTGCAGAAATCGTCCAAGAGCAATAGTGTTGGACAGAAACTGTGAGGTTAGAATTGGGCTAGTGGCGATATATCTTTTCAAAACGCGAAAAAAGAGCAAGCTATTTACAGTGAAAGCTGGAGAAATGGAGCCAACCCACAAAATGAAGCAAAAAGCAGGTTTAACAAGGGTCCAGTAAGGTGATACAGCAAGTCTTCGCCGATTTTCCAAGTCCTAGATCTCCAGGGGGGGCCTCCACAGCCAAGCTATCCCTCCCGATTTCTAATGGTCACAGGCAGGTGTGGGGCCAGCTGGCTTCATGTCTCCCCCTCCTACCAGTCTTGAGGTGGCGTCTTCTGCATGTCCTTAGAGGTAGGACTTCGGTTCAGCGAGACTTCAGGCGATTCTCAGTGCTGGTTGTTCTGTAGTTTAGTTATAATTTTGATGTGTCCATCAGAGGAGCTGAGCACAGCGTTTACCTCCTCCTCCATCTTGACTGGAAAAGAACCATTATTTTTCTAAGCATCAGATTCCATGCCTATAGAGGGGGAAATAAGGATGCCTACTTTCTATGAGAGTTGTTAGAATGAAATGGCATAGCATGTAGGAAACACTCAGCGCAGGGCCTGGAGCTCAGTAAGTATACAATGAATGTTAACAACGGTTATATTCACAAAGAGGCCAAGGTACTCCCAAAATAGCCATATGTGAGGCAGAGGTGTAGTGCATCTGTAATGTTATCTCTGTTAATAGCAAGTGTAGTCGGAAATGTGATCCAAGAAAGAGAGGGAATGCCCTTGGCATCAGACAGGTGCTGAATTTATTTTATTGTATTCACAGGGTGTTCTACAACCACAAGCCACATATGCCCCAGGATTCTTCAGATGGTACAATCACACTCTGCCTTCCCCCCAAAATAACTATTGAAGTTCCAAGTGAGGCAGGATAGGTAGCCTAGGAAATCAACAACCCCCTCCAGGGTACAAGGGGAGGTGCCCCACGGCTTACACAAGTAACAACTGACTGCACCCAGGACCTGCAGCTGGAGAAAGACAAGAACCAGTTTCATCCAGCTAGACCCTGACCTTGAGCTAAGTATAATGTCATTATAATGTAGCTTACATTGCAGTTACGATGACTCCCATCATGCACGATGCCATGACAGTTTCCAGAGGAACCAAATACGGGAGAAAAAGTGGGAACAGAGGGTCCTGCCCAGGGGAGGAGATGAATGAACCACGTCAATAGGACATCAGTTCCCATCCTGAGAGGGATAAACACCCCTGAATGGACTTCCTCCACATGACTTTGCTAGCACTTCTCTTTCAAGTGCGTGCTTTTGTGTTCAATAAATCACTTGGCTTTCCTGCATGTGTCTGGCTCTTGAATTTTTTCTCGTGAGGAAACATGAACCCCGTCACTGCTGCTCCAGGTTGAGTCCTCTCTTGGACATCCAGTGAGCCTCCAGCAACACAAGTGTCTCCTGTCTGAAGTAGGAGTAGTATACACTTGTGTCAATGTGTCACTGCATACTTATGTACAGATACACATTTCAGAAAGGTGCTGAGTATAGACCAACACTTATGAGCATCATTTAAAATAAAATAAGTTACGTAAGCTAAGTAAGTTTCATATACAATAATATACACAAACTGCAAATAGCATGGTAAACTAATTTATGAAATTATTTGTATAATAAAAGCTATGTAACAATAGTAATTGTTCTTGGCATTCTGAAAATTACATGCATCAATTCCTATAGAATCATTCACAGAAAGGGAGACTCAGCTTTCTCCCCTCTACCCATGTCAAAGCACAGCAATCTGAAAAATTTCCAAACAGGGGTGAAGTCCCATGACCAAGAAAGATTAAGGCAGCAGCTTATGTGAGGTCCACGTGAACAGCATCATGAGTTTGGCAGTCTCGGCTATGGCTTCACAAATCATTAAAATATTTCCAAATAAAAATAAGAATATAAACAATTTTATGAAAAAACGTACAATCCCATCGCAAGGTTAAAGAAGTACAAATTCAATCAAGATTTTATTTTCATATATGACATTGGGAAGACATTTAAGTGGGTGATGCCCCCCATTGCTACTTTCTCACTGGAAGGTAATGCCTTTTGAGTCAAAAATTCTACATCTAAAAAGTAGGTATTAATAAATAATAATAGCGGTACAGTAACCATTTATCTTAAAAAAGGGATTTTTTTCAGGTTTTTAAAATAATGTAATCTATATTTGAAAACTACTGAAATTGGAGATTAGTTAAATCATTTTTTTAACCAATGAAGCACGTCTTTAAAATTAAAATAAATTTCAATTACATATGTAATGATCATGGCTTTGTTTTCAACTGCTTCGTAAGTAGAATCTGTGATGTGATTCTAACACATTTATTATCTAAACTCCAGTAGATGATTATGAGACATGAAACACGGCTTCTACCTTTCCTCAAATAACTGCAATTGTAGATGCACATTAAAGGTATTATCGGGCCTTGCTCTTATAGAAAGATACCCCAGGAATATGCACAGTCCACATTTATTGAGCCTCTGATGGGAACTTTCATACACATTAGCTCATTTACTCCACAACTCTGTGTTATAGCTGTTATCCCCATTTTATAGCTCAAGAAGTTGAGAGACAGGGATATAAAGGGATGTGTTCAAGGTTTTCCCGTCACTAATTCATTTCTGTCATTTGATGTCTTTGATGTAGGTAAAGTTCCCGAGGAACTTGAGGCTCGGAGAAGTTGATTTGCTCTTGAACACACCCAAGGTCTGTGGCTGAACCCACACTTGTGGCTCTGAAGCCAGCATTCTCTAAGTCACAGTCCTAATCACTGCTCATCAAGCCACTTCCCTCTTCATCATAAATATCTCCCGGGATATTTGTCTTAACTCAGATCACAAGTTTGTTCCTAGTCATTTTCTGACATCCCTCTTTCTTTTAATCTAAACTTTCTACCTCCTCAATTCTTCTGGTCCTCAGTGTAAGAAAGGACCCCCCGGGTAATGCCAACTATCAGGGGTAGGCAAAGGCATCAGGTGATTTACGGGCATGAAAGCACAGCCAGGCAGTCTCATGGTAGACCAGATGGATGTGTGAGCACTTCCTATTAAAGCCACGGGGGGTATATCTTCTTATTTGGCATGGAGATCCCACAAAATAACAAATCCAACTGTTGGCAGCGCGCGCGCATGCACACGCGCGCACACACACACACACACACACAGCAGACAAAATTCATTTGCTTCTCCAGAATCCATGATGGAACCTGTATGACATGAGTAATTTCTCAGGCTTACAAAAAGGATTTCAATATTCATAATCTTGCTAAATATCCAAATACTTTCTGAATTCTACAGAACTCTTTATAGGCATGTTTTACAATATATTCCTAAACTCGAATTTCTATGAATTAAGATTTTGTCAGAAAAGATACACAAGATTAGTAACCTTTTCTCAGGGAATAGGAATAAGTTTGAGAAGGGACAAGGTCCCTGAGATGGTAGGGCCATTCCTGGCCACTGCTGGGGGTTTAAGTTTTGCTCTGTGCTCTGACAGCATGAAATTGCAGAAAGAAACCTAAATAAGGGGTGAGGAGACGTGATGTTACGAAGTCATATATTACAAATATGTCCCTATTGTTTGCATTGGGGAAAACGATTAAGATCTAGGATCCAATTGCCTAGGTTCAAATCCTGGCTCTATCACGTACTAGCATGACTTTATACAAGTTGTTTGATTTCTCTAGGCCTCATTTTCTTCATCTGTAAAAAGAACTTATTATTTGGTCTTTCAATGGTAATTTTGAGATTAAGTGGAAATGTGTATATATGTATGTGTGTATATATATGTGTGTGTGTGTATACATGTATTCATCTAGTAAAGTGTTTGTCTTTATATATTAATATTAATTTTACTTGTATATATTTTATGTTCATCTCACAATCAACATTCTCCCAATGGAGAGATAATGATACAAACAAACAAACAAACAAACAAAAAATAGGACAATAATACTGTCGTATTGAACAAACTTCATGTTTATACCATGCTAGAAATTGTGGGGACGCTTGGTTTTATTTATAGATATCATCTCATCATCTTTAGCCACCTGTTCCTCAGTTACAGTTAGGGAACCTTCATATGGGCCAGACAACTCTGCTCGGGCTTTCACAAGCACTATCTTACTCAACCCTCCCCGCCACCAAAACACATGACTCTTCAGATCGTCATTCCTGGCTGTGAACAAGATCAGCACGATTGTGCAGCCTGCTCCATGTCCCACAGCCAGGAAGAGCCAGGACCCCAGCAAGAAGCGCATTCCAAAGCCCACCCTCCTCCAAGCCCCATGCTGCCTTCCAGTTTTCTCCCAGTGAGTCTTGCTTGTCGGGTAAATCCTCACCTCCCTTTCCTTAAACAAATAGCACCTTTCACACCAGGCAAGCCAATGATTCTTCCATGCGTAAATATTCAGGACAAAGATTTTAATTTGGAAAGAAATATTAAATTTAAAACACACACATATTCATGTTTTCTTGTTTTCTACCAAATTAATACGCACAAGCACATAATCTATGTAATCTAAGTGCATGTGGGTTCTGGAAATAGAATACGTTTTCCTTCATAAACGGCCTATCTCATCACTCGGCCCAGCCCCAGCATGCCTTTCAGGAAGCAGCTTTGCAAGTGATGGACAAGATGGCACACGCTGGTCGAGCCCCAGGGGCTCATGTTATCTGATATTACCCTTCAGATAACATCACCGGAGTGAATCCATCAATGATCCCTGCATCAGAGAAAATTCCAGGAATGCCGCTCCCCAGATCGCAAAAAAGTAACATCTTCTCCTTGAGAAAAGTTCCAGTGCTACCTTTATGGGGTAAGTGCTACTGAAAACACTCGTTTATTCTTCCACCAGACATGAAAACCACCCCTGAGCCGGATGTGCCCACTACATGAAGAACTCTCCCTGCAACCTCTCCAGATGCAAGAACCATCTGAGGGGGGCATGCTTTGAATGCCATGATCCTCTGTATTCAGGGCTCAAGTGATAGGACCAGCAGTAACATTTGTCGCATGGGGATCCAATCCATAGCCTGATACTGCCAGGGGCTGAGAGTTGTGTCTAAACTAAAAAAAACAAAAAAAACAAAAATGATGAACCGAGCCAATCACATACCTTCTCTTAGGGCGTTCGATTTGAATCACAGGAAGAATAAGTTAAATGAGTAGCAGGACGGGAACACACAAAGAGGGCAAGCAGTGTAGCTGCCAAGACACGGTACCAGTACACTCACTGAAGTCCCGCCTCAGGACTGCTCACGGCCCTGAGCCTAAGACAGGGGGCCCGGGGCTGCTGCAGTCCTCACCGTGTGTCTACAGAGGTCTCCCGCTTCCCTGCGCAGTGCATACACCTCCAACTGCCCTCTTCCTTGACAGTTGAGCCAACCTGTGTGAGTTCTTCTCCTCCACAACTAAGGGTATCATAACTGAAGTGCACTTTCCCCCTAAGGCTATGAATCCAAAAGTGGGGGAGGCTTTTAAGCTATACCACTTCACTTGGTCCATCCACGGGAAATCACTTCAAGCATGGATTGTTTCAAAGAATTTCTCATGGGCACCACTGTGGACAAGTGATAGGCCCATGATGCTTCCAGCTCACCTTAGCTTTCCTGCCTCCTCCCCTCTTCTCCCCCTTCCCCCGCACCTCAAGTCACACCCTTCAGAAATAGACCAATCCTGACACTTCAGGGGTACACAGCTATCCTTCATGCTCCTGTGAATCTCACACACACACACTATGAGTTTCTCTGAAATCTTACTAAACAAACTTTCCACACATTGACTAAAAAAATGAAAATCACTCCCTTTCCATTTAAAAATGTTACCAAATATTAAGAAGGAACCTCAGTTTTTCTTAACTTAATTTTATCAAACACAATTACATATCTTGATCTCCAAGTCAATGCATATTGTCTTTACTCATTCTTCTTAATGGTAGCACAGAACTCCACAACATGTTTGAATCATACTTTAATGACTGTCCTATTAATGGACTTATGATTATATTTGTTTCCAGTTCTTTCCCCAACAAATAATGTTGCAGCAAATATCCTTGAACACAAATCTTGGCATACGCTTTCATTTTTACGGCATAGATAACTGAAAAACAAAAAGATTGTAGTTTAAAGACTTTAAATCAAGCTTGTCCAATCCATGGCCCATGGGTTGCATGTGGCTCAGGATGGCTTTGAATGTGGCCCAACACAAATTCAAAAACTTTCTTAAAATAGGAGATTTTTTGCAACCTTTTTTCTTTTTCTTTTAGGGCATCAGCTCTCATTAGTGTTAGTGTATGTTATGTGTGGCCCACGACAGTTCTTCCAACGTGGCCCAGGGAAGCCACAAGGTGAACATTCCTCCTTTAAATGCTACCAACTTTAAAGATGCTCTATCACAGAACAGGAGAAACGGGGCTATTTTTAGTGTTCTGTCATTATAGTTTTACAGTTTTTGTTGATCACTTACTGTTCACCAAGCTCTATGAAAAGCATGAGTGGGAAACACAGACAAACAGAACCAATGTTCTGCCACCTAAGAGATCACAGTCTCTCTCACTGCCAATATCTCCTACTGGAAGGACAGCTCAGGGGTGCTCCCCATGCCGCTGCCGGCTCGTGGTTTCTTCCCTCCTCTCCACGCCGTTAAACTCGCTCAGCAACTAACCTTGTTCTATCTGCTTTTGTGTCTCCACCTTTCTAAAATGTTGATCAGGGGAGGCCGGGATAACTCAACAAATTGAGCGCTTGCCTTGCAACCCCGAGGTCCAGGGATCAATTCCTGACCCCGGCCCATGCAAACTCACATGCTGAACTGTGGCGCAACTCGTAACCACCAGATAGCAGTGAAGATTCTTGCTTCCCATGGGGGAGGCCCCCAGTTCCGTTCTGCCCTGCATGGCCCCACCTCCACCTGCGTGGAGACTGCTCTGGGCCCCTCACTCGTCTCTCTCTCTTGCTCACCTTCTCTCAAACAATAAAATAAATCTTAAAAAAATGTTGATTAACTAACTTACTCATATTTAAGGGTATTTTTTTGTGTGTGTCTATTATTCAGTTTTTCTTCCACACATGAAAGTGTAATAACTGATTTAAAAGCCAGAGCCCTTCCTCCTTAGAGCCTTAGAGGCCTAGGAGAGGAAAGACTGCAAACATTTGAAATGTAATAATTTCTCTATTTCTCTCTCTCTCTCTCTCTCTCTCATGCATGCACCAAGAAAAATGATAAAATTGATAAATTAAAAAAAAAACCCACAATAAATTCTCATGAATGAAATGCCATGGAAGCCCAAAGAATGAGGCAAAGAATTCAGTTTGGGGTAGAGAAAAGGGAAAGGCATAAATATGACAGAAATCTTTGCTGAGGTGGTAGTATTTAAGCTGAGGTCACAAGGCATGCATTTTCATAGGCTGTAGCTGCGAGGGCATTGCACACACTGTGCACAGAAGCGGCCAGGGCTTGCAGGTAGAAAGTGCTTTTGTTTTGGAGGGATTTTAGAGAGGGGGTTCTCCAACTTCACAGTGCATAAGAATCATCCAGGGAACTTAAGATGCAGATTCAGGGGCACCCATCTCCTCAAAGTTTTGATTAATATTCAGAAATCTGCATTTTAAACAAATTCACCCAGGATTACCAGCCCTTGAAATATATCAGTAGAGGCTGTGTGGTGAGTAGTGGTCTGAAATGATGTTGCAACAGGACTGAAAATGCAAGGTGAGAAAAGAGTGTATGTCAGTTGGGGAAGCTGGGATGGCTCAGTGGGTTAAGCGCTCACTTTGCAGCTCCGAGGATCGAATCCCAGCCCCGGCCCATGCAGACCCATGTGCTGAACTGGGGGGTGCCTCCAGTTCAGTTCTCTCTCTCTCTCTCTCTCTCTCTCTCTCTCTCTCTCTGTCAAAAACAATAAAAAAATAAATTAAAAAGAAAAAGAGTGTATGTCAGAAAAATGATGTCAGGTCTTTGAATTTTGTTTTCAGAGACAAAGAGGCTTGGCCATGGAGTTTTTATTTGGATCAAAAATATCACTTTCATGGGGAATGTTTATTGAAGGCTGAACGAGTGCATGTGGACAGAATTCTGAGAAAAACAACGAAAAGTTTCCTGGACTGTGAGCACTGCTTGATTTGTTCAACTTCGCTGTAAGGAAACACTGTAGAATAGCCATTCCCACACCTCTAGTTCAAGCTTTCCAAACGCCGTCTGACCCTAAGTCGAACTGATATATTCATGCCTTTTTATGCAAGTCTGGCCAACAGGCAAATATGATTATCCTGCAACTCACTCCTGTAAACAGGCACCAGAGCGGTAAAGCCAGACCCAGAAATTGGCCGTGGAGCAAGGATCTGGGAGAACAGAACACGCTCTTACATAATTTCCCAGCTAGACCGTGGTAGGGCCTGCGATTAACGCTGCATGACGGGCTTTGAACTTTCTGTTCAGACAGGTTCGCTTGCCCGTCAGAGCTCCTAGCGAGAAGGGCCGGGGACCTGCCGATGTCACTCTGAATAACCGTCACCCAAGCCAGCAACACTAACCCGGCTCTGTGGCCCCCGGAGAGCCCCTGCCTCACTCCTCTGTCAAGAGACCATAGGACTGATGGAAACTGTGTCAGGGGGACAAAACCTAAGAGTCAATATAACTTCCCAGAGCCCAGTCGGAGAGAAAGGCTACACAAAGAAGGGTGTGGGGAGAGGTTCCAGGAGAAGCCAGAAGCGCCCAGGACTGGGCAGAGCAGGGACATTACAACACGGAAGGGAGGCGCCCCCCAACCCAGCATCGTTCACCGCCTGGCCCCTTCCCGGCCCCGGCGGGGAGCTGTCCAGGGTGCTGACCAGCTTTCCGCGCTTGGCGCCGCCGCTCCGCCCGCGTCCCTCCCCTCCGGCCCGCACCCCGGCAGGGGCCGTGAGCAGCCGGAGCCCCTCCGTCGGCTCCCCCCACCCCCATCCCCACCTCCCCAGGACTTTTCCTTCCTCAGCAGCGGCGCGTTCGCCGGCGCCAAGGTGAGATGCCACCTCGTCGAAGCGCCTGCAAAAATGCGTCCGCACTCCCACCTCCCGGCGGCCCCTCGATGCTGTCCCCGCCGTCTGGGCACCTCGGCAGGAGGGAAGCTCGAAGCAGGGGGGCCGAACCCCGGGCTCTGGGCAGAGTCGAGCTGCCAGCACCCGCCCCACCTCTCCGCACGCGGTGGGTGGCCCCCGGGGTCCCCTCCCCGCGCGCGGGCGCACACACGCGTCCACTTACCAGCTCCAGGGCTCGCAGGAAAGCCAGGGGCTCCTTCAGCGCCCGGAAGGTGCCTGCTGAGGCCAGCTTCGCACGAACGAGACAAGAGAGAGGGAGAGAAGGCGTGAGCAGGGGCTGGGGCGCGTCTCCCGGCCTCGGGGTCACCACACCCGCTGCCCTGCCCAGTGCGGTCCTACCTGACTCCCCGGGTCCATAACTCGCCCTGCTCGGTCGTCTGACCCACCGGTTCCCTTTGATGAGAAGTTGGAGGAACCACGCCCGAAGAGCCGGGGGCAGGGAGGCCGGGAGCAGCCAGGGGCGCGCAGGGCCGCCCCGCGAAGCCCGCGCCCCGGAGCCGAGCAGGGCAGCGGAGGGCTGAGCCGCGGAGGGGTGGAATGGGGGAGCGGCAGCCGGGGCGGGGAGAAAGCCAGCCGCCCGGGGAGGGCTGCAATTGGGCAGCTGCGCGCTCCGAGGGGAGGGCGAGGAGGTGGGCGAGGCGGAACCGCGGGCGCTGGAGCGGGCTGGGCAGCGCGCGCCCGGAGCCCTGCGCTTCCCGGGAAACTTGGGGGCACTGACTGGGGAAGGCAGGCTGCCCCTCTAAGCAAGACCGCTCCCTGCTTGTAGAAGGGGGTTCCAGGTAAGAGAAAGGCACCCACACTTTATAGGCATAGTTGGGTGAGTTCTGGTGACTTCTGAACACCGAAGAACTATGTCCCCAAGCTTCACGGTGCCCCATAGGGCCAAGGAGACCCTCCTCCCAAGAGGACACAGACAGAACAGGGGAGAGGGACGCACATGAACCTTCAAGGGCCCTGTGTGAGGTCAGGAACAAATTAGTATGCATTTTAAAAGCGGAATATAGACTTGGTGAGGCCAAAATAGCCAAGGTCAGAGAGCTCATGAGGGGCTCAACAGTGATTTGGAATTCAAGTGCCTTTAAAACTCATGCTGTTTCTACTGAGATCCTTTGCCTGAGATACAGCCCTCATGAAGAGCCAGAATTCATAGGTAGAGCGGAGTCCCCACCTCTAAAACCTAGATGCTTAATCGACTAACTTTAGTCCACTAACCTGGCCCAAAATAATAAATAACAAAAACAACATAATTGAGTTTTTGGATTTTTTTTCCCCTGCAAGTCAGAAACTGTGTTTAACATTAATTCATTAACTATTCTCCAAAACTCTATGGGTTAGTAATACTGTTCTTCTCATTTAGAAATGAGGAAATTGATGATCCTGGAAAGGAAGAGGTCTGCTCAAGACTGTACAGCTAGCAGATAATGAAGTCAGAGTGGAATTCAAACAGGAGTCAGGAAAAAATAAAAAAAGAAGAGGCTGAGTAAGAGCTGTTAGCCCCTATGCCAAATGTAGTTGGTTCTTCCCTTGGACTGGATTCCATGTATGAAGTGGTCTCCCAGCAACACTGATAGCCCATCTGTTTACTGCAATGATTTGCCAAAAATGTTTGGAGACAGAGAGAGAGAGTGGGGGGTGGTAACTAATATTTAAGAGTTGGGCAGAAAGATGGAAATGAATCAGGCCAAAACTGAGTAAGAAGGAGTGTGTCTGTGTAGATGCCCCTTGCCCGTGGATTTTGTTACAGAAAAACTAGAAATTCAGTGAGTAAGAGCTCCAAAGGGCTAGTTGAGCCATCTGCAGTCATTCAGTTTTGTATCTACTGCTCTTCCTATGTGCAGATAGAGTCTACAACAATCAGCAAGTTGTTTCAAAAATAAGCCATTATGCAACTACAAGGGGCAGGGGATAGAAGTAACATTTTCAAGTACGTGGTGTGTACCTGGCCATTTATGTATATAATCTTAGGCACAAAGTTACTTAGCCTCCTCTAGACCTCAGTGTTTTTGTGTTTTAACTGTAAAATGGAGTCTTAAATCCAGTCTGCCTTAGCTGGTTATTATGAGGACACAGTGAGATTTTGTAGACCAGGGGTCCCCAACTGTTAGAAACTGGGCTGTAGAGGAGGTGAGCAGTGGGCAAGTGAGAGCAGCTTCATCTGTATTTACAGCTGCTCTGCATCACTTCCAGGACCGCCTGAGCTCTGCCTCCTGTCAGATCAGTGGCAGCGTTAGGTAAGTTGTATAATTATTTCATTAAATATTACAATGTATAAATACTAGAAATAAAGTGTACAATAAATGTAATGCTTTTGAATTATCCTCAAACCATTCCCACTCCCCAACTCCATTCATGGAAAAATTGTCTTTCATGAAACTGGTCCCAGGTGCCAAAAAGCATGGGGACTGCAGTTACAGATAATATAGAAGGAAGTCGGGCACATCCTAATTTCTCCACGTGTATGAGTCACAGTTCTTACTACTCACACTCCACAGAAGCAAAGAGGAAGGCCCAGAGGTCCACCTTAGAGTAAGGTGACCAGACGTCCTGCTTTTGGCGGGACAGTCCCAATTTTTAACAATTTGTCCCGCATCCCATGGCATTTTTAAAAAGTCCCGATTTTTGGAAAGAATGCACGACAAGCTAGGGAACGGCGGGAGATAGACCCAATTTTTAATCAAGAACCCCCCCCCCCGCCCCCTCCGGTCAATGGTGTCCCGCTTTACCCATGTTAAAATCTGGTCACCTTACCTTAGAGGCATGGTGGATTGTAGCGATGGCCTGTCTGTCACTCTGCAGAGTCCCTCTCATATATGTCCCTGACAGTTTGAACTCAGGAGTTGTCATGTTACTTGTTCTGGCCAATGAAATGTGAATAGAGGTGTTGTCTGCATTTATGGGCAGAAGTTTGAAGAATCTCTCTGTGATTTGCCTTCTTGTTTATATGCTTTCTACCATGTTAAACAGAAGGTATTAGTACACAGTGGCTACTCTGATGCCTGGCCTCAGGCTGATACTAGAGCAGAGTTGCAACTAGACCTTGATGGACATGGAGCTGAGCAAGAAAAGCAGCTGGAGTCGTGAGCAACTGGAAGTTTCATGTCATTTGTTACCACAGCACAATACAGTCCTGGGTGCTGGCACCAAGAGTTCGGACAGCTAGTAGGTAGCTGAACCAAGATTCTGCCCTGACCACATTTGACCTCATTGGTTTTTGCATCCTTGATTTTTCCATCACAGTCAACTAGTTTGCGGGGAATAGCATCTCCTGCTTATGTTCAGTAATGGTGATCTTCATCATAATAGCTGATAACTCAGCTCCTGGTACATGCCAGGCACTGTGCTCAGTGCTTTACAGACGTCATTTCAGCATCACCATAAGCCCCCCTTTCATGAACAGTGTGGAAGGCTTAGAAAGGCTAAGTAACTTTCCCAAGGTCGTCTAAACATTTGTATATCTTTAGACAGGAAGTGATTTATTTAAAATATTTCCCAGTTGCATTGCATTTCGGCTGTGAACTTGGCACAGATGAAGTGTGATTACTGAGCCTATTCCCTCCAGTCTCCCTTCACACCTAATGTTCCTTCTTGCTAATATGGTGGCAATTTTTTTCAGTCTTACAAACACCGTGTGCAGGAAGCCAGAATTGTGGCAAATGGCAATGTGGTAGCTTAGACAACAATTGCACATTGTCAGAGGATGCTTTGCACGTACCAAAATGCTTCCAACAGCTGCATCACCAAAATAACCCAGAGTTCCACATCACATTTGCAATGCTAAATATTCTGTAGACTTTGGGATTAGAATCTCATAGTCAGACTTGGAAATAATGCTTAGTTCTCTAAAGAACTAGATTGGAAGAGGGATGAATGATAATGAAAATATTGCCAAAATATTACTCTCAGTGGCTAAGGGGTGACTTCTCTTCATCCCCACGGTGACAAAAGGTACTTTGCCACTTGCTATCACAAATCTTTTGCAACGGCTCAGCATCACATTAACGTTTGTGGAGTACAAAGGCTCCATTTTATTGGCCTATATTGATTATGTAAATCAGATAGTTGCCAAATTCATGTGAGTGTATGTGTTCCACTAGGGACTTATAGTTATAAAGACCTCCTTTGACATGGCAAGGCAATCCATTGATTGACCCCAGGGAATAATAGTCATAACAGTAATCATAATAATGACTCTTGCAATGCATTAAGTAAGTAGACGCCAGACAGAATGCTAAGTGCCCCTACAGGCATAACTCATCTAGTATCCTCATCAACTTTATAAATATGCACTCCTGTTTCTCTCCCTGTGCAGATGAGAAAACACAGGCATGTAGAAATTTAAAATGTCAACTCAGTTTTTATGGAGAGTAAACAGCAGAGTCATGATTTTTCTTCTACCCTGATAACTTTGCAGGAAAAAACATGATGCTGTATACCGTTTTCATTGTGAGTTTGAAAATGTCACAAGACTTAGGCAAAAATACTTTTCTGCTGAAACATATAAAAATTTTCTTTTCTGGAAAAATAAGGATGGACACCATTGTCTACTATTACAACTACTATTGCTATTAGTCCATGAACATACTAGAATACAATCAACAAAACGCCTCCCCTTCTCAAAGGCTCAATCATTGTAATTATTTTTGTCTTTCGTCATTAGCTGTGTTTTACAAAAACTCATCATTTTTGGCATTCTCCTTAGGATCATTCCCATATTTTCCCAGATTTGTGGAGCCCAACAGCTTTGAGTTAATCCCCCACCATTCACTGCAACTTTTGAATGAGGTAATAGAAGCCCAAGGAGTAGAGGCATCTTGCCTAAAGTCTTCTTCCCCAGGGAAAAGTTTAGCAAAAGAGATGATGACATATGTCCCAGAATCCGATTGGCTGATTTCCTCATATGCTGGCTCTATCACTTCCTAGTTGCATGACACTAAACAACTCACTTAAACTCTCGTCACTCCATGACAGATGTAAGGCTATCTATAAAATGGGGGTAATAACTGTACCACCCACATTATAAAAAAAAAAAATTAATGGGTTGACACAACTAAAGAACCTGGAAGAGTAGCTGGCATTAGAGATATAATATTAATAGAAAACTACTAAAAGGCCAAGAAATATGACCTACAAACATGATAATGATGGTGGCAGAGAGATCCAAGATGGTGTGGATGAACACTGTGCCTACTTCTTTCTGAAGAAACCCAAAACACGACTTTGAGGGGACGTGTGCATCCACATGCTGACTGCAGCATTGTCTACAATGGCCAAGATGTGCGGGCTGCCATCGAGGGGTGAATAGATGAAGAGGAGGTGGTACATAAGTACAATGGAATAGTGCTTGGCCATGGAAGGGAATGGGTTCTGGCATCTGCAGTGACATGGATGGAACTGGAGGGTGTTGTACTGAGTGGAGTATGTCAGACAGAGAAAGGCAGATGCAATGTGATTTCACTCAGATTTGGAATCTAAAGAACAAACTGAGCAAATAAAAGAGAAACAAACTCAGAGATACAGAGAACATTTTGATGATTGCCAGATGGGTGGGTAGTTGGGGGGTGAAAAAAGGTGAAGGAATTAAGACATACAAATTATTACAGAGTAGTTATGGGGATATAGGTACAGCATAGGGAATACAGTCAATTTTTTTTTTAAAGTTTGATTTAAAAAATATATATATTTTTATTTATTTATTTATTTATTTATTTTTGACAGGGAGAGAGAGAGATACAGAGACAGAGACAGAGAGAGAACTGAACTGGAGGAGCTCCCAGTTCAGCATATGGTTCCGCACGGGTCGGGGCCAGGACTCGATCCCCGGTCCCCAGCGCTGCAAGTGAGCGCTTAACGCACTGAGCCATCCCGGCTTCCCCTACAGTCAATATTTTAATAACTATGTATGGTGCCAGGGGGGTACTAGACTAGTTAGGGATATCACTGCTTAAATGATATAAATGTCTAATGACTGTTCTGTATACCCAAAATTAATATAAAATAATATGGAATGTCAGCTGTAATTGAAAACAATTTTAAAGATTTATTTTTATTGTTTTTGACAGAGAGAGAGACAGATACAGAGACAGAAGGGGAAGGGACCATAATAGTCTCCATAGTTGCACATTATTGATTTTTCCACATAGTTTCATTCCACAGGTGGGAGTGGGGCTGCACAGGGCAGGAACTGGGCTGGGGTCTCACCCTGGTGAGACCTGAACTGGGGGCACTCCCCAGCTCAGCATATGGGCTCACACGGGCTGGGGCCGGGATTCGATCCTCAGTCCTTGGGGCTGCAAAGTGAGCTCTTAACCCACTGAGCCATCCCGGCCTCCCAAAAACAATTTTAAAAAGCAGAAAAGGTGAAGGGGAATAAGAGGTTCACATTTTTAGGTATAAAACAATTAAGTATGGGGAAGTAGTCTACACCATGGGGAATATAGTCAGTAATATTCTGATAACGTGGTACAGTGTCAGATGGTTGCTGGACTTACCATGGTGATTACATCTTTAGGTACATAGATGTTGCATAACTATGTGGTACACCTAAAACTAATGTAATTTTGTATGTTAGCTCTAGTTTTAATAAAAATCTTTAAAAACCAATAGCTAGGAAATGGTCAATGATATTAGCCTCTAAGTGGTTACCATACACCCAGTACTTACCATAAACACTTCTTAAAAATCATTTATATTCTTCTAGTTCACTCCTTTCTTTCAAAATTCTCTTTTTTATGCCCCCCCAATTCTTCTCTATAATTTCTTTCTCCTTAAACTCCAAGCCTGTCAGTTGATCTAAGGAATTTTCCTTGGATTATTGGGTCATTCAAAATACTTGGTGGGGAGGGGTGGGGAGGCATCCAGGTATACGTAACCTTCTTATGAAAATACAATTCAATGTGAACGGGTTTTTTTTTCTTCTCTGATGTTTATAAGTAGAGCTTCGGCTAAATTTTTATGGTTTTCCTAAAAACAGCATTACCTGGCAAAAATAATTTATTCTTATTTTAGGAAAGAAATATTTATATATAAAAAGCTTACAGATGATGAAAATAGAAAAGATCAGATGGATTATCTCATATCTTTAATAATAGTGTGTAATTCCAATTGTACTGCATACTTACCATTCTATTGTTGTCTCTTGATGGTCCTTAGACCTTGTGTTTCAATATGACAAAATGGCTTTTGCATCTGCTCTAAATGAGGCAAAAGAAAACCTTACCCTGTTCAGCAATTATAACAGCACATTTGTATATTCCTCCCTAATCTAAATCAGGGGAAGCCGGGATGGCTCAGTGGGTTAAGGGCTCGCTTTGCAGCCCCGGGGACCGAGGATCGAATCCCGGTCCTGGTCCGTGCAGACCTATTTGCCGAACCGGGGTGAGCTTCCCATGCGGGAGGCCCCCAGCCCAGTTCCACCCTGTGCGGCCCCCGCCCACCTGTGTGGAATGAAACCATGTCTAAAATTGATGACGTACAGCTATGGAGACTGATCTGGGCCCTTCCCGTTCTTTCTGTCTCTCTCTGTCTCTTTTTGTCTCTGTCAAAAAAATAAAATAAATCTTTAAAATTTTAAATAAAAGTTAAAAGATAAAACAACAAAATATTTCAAATATAAGGCATTAGAAAATCCACTCCTTTGGCACTTTCTGGTCATCTTCTCTGCCAGCCATGGTTCTTTCACACAGCTTGACAACTGGTGAGGACACTGCTGCACCTACTCATACAGAGAGAAGCACAAATCCAATACCTAAAATTAGCATTTTACAAAATTAAATTGCATTGTACTTTTACACCTGCTTGGCATAAAATACCCAGAAGAAAGGTACAATTACATAGGTTCTTTGCCAGAAATAGAAGCCAGGTTAAAATGTTTAAAACATGAAAAAGAGGGTTGGGGGGAGAGGGAGAGGAAGAGAGCCAGAGAGAGCCAGGAGAGAGAGAGAGAGAGAGAGAGAGAGAGAGAGAGAGAGAGAGGAGAGAGAGGGAGAGAGAGGAGAGAGGGAGTGGGGGAAGGAGGGTGAGAGACAGGGACATCGCAAGTGCTTGAATTTGACAGGTTCATCTTTTTTCTGGACCTGAGGGTAAGTGGGAGGGGAGTGAGGGAAAGGGGGAGGGGGCATCAGATCTATGGTGATGAGGAGAACTGACTCTGGGTGGTGAGCACACAGTGCAATGCAGAGTTGTACACCTGGAACCTATGTGATTTTTACCAACCAATGTCACCCCAATAAATATGGCAATAAAAAAAAGAAAATAATTAAAAATATACATTCTCCTGCTATGGGCTGATAGGAATTTTTTGAGTTTATAATAAAGTAATTATTTACTTAGAGCACTTTTCCTCTTAAAAACTCAATACCCCTGCATGTTAATGAACATGTGCATCCCTATCTAGAATTTTTTTTTTCAAAAAGGCTTATAAATCAAGTGCAACTTTCTCATGTATTATTATTATACTTAAATTCAAGCATCACATTGATCACATATCCGCTAATTGTTCATATTTGCTCCACAGATTACTGAGCTTCCTCACTCTTTACATGCTCACTATCAGATGAAATCCCCACTTACATTTTTTAAATTTGTGGAACCCTCAAGCAGCAAGTTCAGGCTATAAATTATGAAGGATGTGGCGCTTTATATGTGCTAATCACAAATAGAGACAGAACAGCATGTATAAATTGAAAGATTATGTTAAATAATCATAAACTAGTTTAAATAGAATTCTTCAAAAGTTATAGATTTGTTTATTAATTTTGTTCTGGGATGCAGATGGCATAGAATTTAAGGCAATTATTTCCCAGTTTCTACTTTATTTGAAATCAATTGAATATCTATTATGTATGGTTAGGAACAAAGTAAGCCTGAAGATGAAAAATGCACCAACACAGAGAATAACGATCAGGCTTTAAGAATTTTACAATATCTCCACATTGCAAACACAGAGCTCGTTCTAATCAAAATGTCATTTGATTCACTGATCACGTGATAACAGCCACAGGCACAGGTAACACAATCAGTGTATCCCATGAGTATTTACAATTATGTAAAGATTCCAGTAACTGCCTCAAAGAATTTTCACTATGGTAGATTTGCTCCCAGTAAGAATTCCACAAAGAGAAACTAAAAGACGACATGAACTTTAGGTGAAATAAACAAGGAGTGTTTGCCAACTGTATGTGATGAATTGTTCAACATCTTAATTATGGAACATGGAACATACCTGACTTCCTTCTTCGAATCTTTCCTTTATGCATTTCTTATATTTTCTATTTATACTCACCTACATCTTACCCAAATCAGCACACTGTGCTCCAGGTAGAAAGTGCCTTAGAATCGGAGTAACTCCTTAAAAGCACCACACGTCCCCTTTGTTGTGATGATAATTGTTATCATGTCCGGAAGCCATACTATGTGCCAGGCAATCCTACTGGGTGATTATCAACACCTCCATTTTACAAATAAAGCCTGATGCTAAGAGAGGTTGAAAAACCTGCCCAGAGACAACATACAGTAAGTTGCAGAATCAGCATTAACAGGTTCTGGGAGTCTGATAAATTCGGCAAGGAAAAACGAGGGAGCTTTTAAATATGAGTTGTGGCATTTCTTGAAGTAGGTTTTGCTGGAACTGCTACTTACTAACTAGCAACGCCAAGGCCTTCCTGAGCATTGCTTTGCCTCTAGGCACTGAGCTGTCCCTTCTGAGCTCAGACTAGTTCTGTTTAATCCCATTTGAAGACTTTAAGGATGGGCAAGGCGGCCTGTACTGTAGAACCCTCGGACAACTTTTCAAACAAGGAGAAAGAGGCCGTCTGAGGAAGAGTCTGGGTTCCTGGCTCCCACCCCATCTTTTGACCGCATTTTCCCCATGGAAATGGCTCTAGAGCAGGCGTGCCCCACCCTTGGCCCATTGGCTTTGAACGTGGCCCAACACAAATCCGTACATTTTCTTAAAACAATAGGAGATATTTTTTGCAGTTCTTTTTCTAGCTCATCAGCTCTCATTAGTGGTAGTGTATTTTATGTGTGCCCCAAGGCCATTCTTCTTCCAATGTGGCCCAGCAACGCCAAAAGGTTGGACACCCTGGACTAGATGTACTCATTTCTCTGCCACCTACTTGCCCAAGTTTTGCAATTCTAAAGCTCGAGTGGGCTCGTAACCACTGTGGCATGCTGAGCCGCTATGAGTACACAGCACTGGACGTGTTTAAAGGGAGTCAAGGGCCCAGCCTCAGAGAGCTCGCATATGCTGTTCCTTCCACCTGGAATGGTCTTTGTCAAATATCCACAAGGCTTACCATTTTACTTCCTGCATGTCTCTGCTCCCGGGGGACCTTATCCATGAGGACTTTTCCCACCCCTTGGTGTAAAATACCACCCCCTGCACATCCACACTTCTTAGCCCTATTCACCCTGACTCATTCCTACATAGAATTTATCACCTGACATATTGTGTACATACTTCTGCACTGTGTCCAGAAATGGAATCTCTATGAGCTCAGGACCTTGAGTCTGCTCCCGGCATCTCCACTACCTAGGAGAGTGCCTGGCACACATTAGGTGCTCACTCTCTCTTTGTAGAACAAATGAGTGACTGAACGACTAAATGAATCAAACAAGTGCAATCACACGTCCATCACTGGCCTCATACGATGTCTCTATCGCATGTGCCTCTGAGGGACTCCAGCGAGTCTAATTTAAAAGGTAGCTGAGGGATGCTGGGATGGCTTGGATGCTGGGATGGCTTAGCAGGAAAGAAGTCTTACCCTCTCCAAGGATGGACCTAAAGGGTATTGCAAGGAGAGAATTCAGTCAGTCAGAGAAAGACAAATGCCACGTGATTTCATTTACATATGGAATCTAAGGAACAAAATCAACAAAACAAAAGCAGAACCACAGATTCAGGGAACAGGCTGATGGGGTGCCGGATGTGAGAGTGTTGGGTAGTGGGCTGAAAAAGGGGAAGGGATTCAGAAGCAGGAATTGGTAGTTACAGAATAGTCGTGGGGATGGCAAGTTCAGCATAGGGAATAGAGTCAATAATATTGTCATAACTGCACGGAGTCAGATGGGTACTAGATTACCGGTGATCACTTCATCATGTACATAAATGTCTAATCACTATGTTGTACACCTAAAACTAATATAATGTTGTAGGCCATCTGTAATTAAAAAATAAAAACTTCCCTTAAAAAAAGAAAATGAACACTCCTTTCATTTGATTAATAGCATATTCTTCATTCAAAGGATTTTCTTTGGAGGGTAAATATGACTACCAATTATTTCTTAATGGTGATTCAAGAAAAATCATGTTATAGTTTCTGGTTATCTATCCCAAATGAAAACAGAGCTTTGGCGTTGGCACCTTTTCTGGTTTACTCCGTCAAACATAAAATTTTGAAAAGAATGAAGTTTCTATGATCTAAGTAATTCTCACAAGTGCTCTCTACTTGTTTTTTGGAGACATAAATTGAAGCCAGCCGTGGCAAAAACATCTTTACTTATGTTTAAAATGCGCCCTAATTTATCTCCCTTATCCTAGGTTTTCTGAGCTCCTGTCTTTATAGTTCAAGCAATTTGTATTTTGATTACTTCTTTGAAGCAGAGCAGTCATGTGAAATGTAAATATTCTCTGGGCAAAATAAATGCAAAAAAGAGGAACTTTCTGTCTGCCTAGATGGGTCACTAAGAATACAAATGTAAAAAGCCATGCCCACAGAGAAAGCTAGTTTTACACTCTACCATTGGCTTCTAGTTACAGCAGCGAAGAGGATGTCTGTATTGACAAAAACTTAATGGAGGGGTGGTCTAAAATGAAGGTCTAAAACAAGCCCCCCTTGTAGAGCTCATAGAATAGGACTCCCGTTGGAGAGAGGCCACACCTTTGCATCAAATAGGAGTCAGTTTGTCATTCACACTCAAAACGCATGTGTCCGCTTTCAAGCCTACATTGATTGGCAAACCCAAGTCGGGGGACTCAGGCGTGTGGAAGAGTTAGAGAACAGAGCAGACACTGAACCGGCCCCTGACACTTAAAACGGCAGCCCTTAGGCTAAGAGCCATTGCAGGGACTCTCCTGACTTCATCGGCTAGGAGTGAATTCTGACAATCAGTGACCCTAGGTGCTCATTTTCATTTTCCGCCCTTCTCTGCCCATTTGTGTATTGTGGGGAAACTGCATTTCCCGGGTTCTCTTGCCTTCTGTTTCTGGGTGGGGTTAGCTAATGGAACACTCTGGTGGAAGTATGGGGGCAAGAGAAGGGAAGAAGCCAGTGCACCCCACCCCACCCCCCACCCCACTCTCAGTCTCAGGGTGAGTCCCTAGTAGGAACTTCAATATCTCTGTGGCTCTAATTCTTGGAGGATGTCTCTTCGCTCTGAGGTCATAATTCACACCAGGCAGGCCCACCACACTCCTGAGCTCTGATACACACTTGCTTTTCTCACTCCAGCCCTCGGTTGGTAGGACCTTCCATACTTTTACTGAAGCAGAGTTGCTTCCTAGTGCTGTTTGGTTCCTTAGCTATTCCATTATCTGAGTAAGCAATCCCCTGCATTAGATCCCTTTGGTTTTAAATACAAAGTGTCTCAGAATCACTTGGAAGAGAATGTTGTATAGTCCATTACCAGGAAGAAAAAAAAAATTACTTTTAGCTGATCATAAATCTATAAGAAGTCCATGAAATGATGCAACACATTGCTTCGCAGGTTTTTTTTTTCATCAGGTTGTTGATTCAGTTGTTATATTTTTGGCTAGAGGCAACAGAAAATTCAACTTAAAACTGGCTTAACCAGTGAGAAAGATGTATGTTCTTATCTATCCAGAAGGTAAAATGGGGCCATCTCAGATTGGTTAGCTGAGCTCAACCTCATTATTGCTCCCGGTCCGATTCTTCCTGAACCTCTAAGCTCACCCCTCACAGTTATGAGATGACTGAAGCAGTTCCAGGCACGTCAACCTTCATATCCATCAAGGTATAGAAAAGGAGAAAAGAGAACTTATTTCTTCCTTAGGCCTTTATTTTTAAGAGCAAGGAAGAATTTCTAGAAGTTCCGGTGGTGTAACCCTCATATCTCATTGCTTAAAAATGTGTCACATGCTCATACACAAACCAATCAGTGGCGAAGAAAACAGAATTACCACAAATGGCAAAAATAAAACTAGAGTCACTATGGAGTTGGTCATGAGTCTAAGCTTTCCTGGAGAACAAGGTTGCTCAATGACTGAAAACTATCAGGACCGTAAGACCTTGAAAAGCAGAAAGTTGCTACAGGGCAAGGTCTGGTCAGGTAGAGTCAGCATGAGGAGAGAACCCGAGAGGCCCTTTCTCTGGACTCCTTCCTTCCCTCCCCCATTTGCCATCCCTCTGTCCTTCACCAGCCCCAAGACCTGCTAGGGCATGGCCGTCTTGGAGACTCCCACTGTTTCTGTCTATCCAATAAGAGTCAAGTGGATCCTGATGGCTGGTACCTCCTTACAGTCTATGCAAAGCCGAGATTTTTTTTTTAACATCTTCATGTTGCTGAGTCATCTATGACATCAATAGGGGCCATATCCCTCTCTGTCCTGCGTTAGAAACCTGATGCTTCAGAAGTCTCATGGATGGGGAGGCTGGGATAGCTCAGTGGTTGAATGCATGCCTTGCAACTGTGAGGTTCAATCTCTGTCCCTGGCCTGTGCAAACCCATGTGTTGAACTGCAGCACAACTGGTAACTGCTGGGATGGCTCAGCAGCGAATGTTTTTGCCTCCCATGCAGGAGGCCTGCAGTTCGGTTCCTGCCCCTCGCGGCCTCACATCCACCTGTGTGGAATGAAACCATGTCACAACTAATGATGTACAACTATGGAGACTGCTCTGGGCCCTCCCCACTTCTCTCTGTCTCTTTCAAACAATAAAATAAACCTTTAAAAATAAAGAAGTCCCATGACATTGTTCAGAGATGCACACATGGATGTCACTAGATAAGGACTGTTATTCTATGGTTTTGCAAACTTCCTCCTTTGGGGAAACTACACAAAGTGTAAAAGGATCACTCTGTATTATTATAATTACATATGAATTTACAATGACCTCAATAAAAACTTCATTGAGAAGGAAAATAGAGCCTCATTGTCATATTAATAATTGAAGTTTTTACCAATTCATTCAACTACCTCCTGTCACATGAATAGAACAGCATCTTTTATTAGAAACAAGCAGATGTGCAAAGGCCAACTGGCTGGGAGCAGAACATACTGCATTCTGTGAACAAGGACTCTGGCTACAGGCAAATCATCATTTGAACAGATATTTAGCATTTAGTACCTTAGAAAGTCTACCTCTCTCATCTAACAATTCCACAGAGGGACAGCTCCAGAATTTGAGTAGCTGGGATCTTCCTTCCTTCCTTCCTTCCTTCCTTCCTTCCTTCCTTCCTTCCTTCTTTCCTTCCTTTCCTTCCTTCCTTCCTTCCTTTCTTTTTTTAAGAGAGAGACAGAGACAGAGAGAAGGGGGAGGGCCCAGAGCAGTGTCCATAGTTGTACATCATCAGTTTTCAACATGGTTTTTTTCACACAGGTGGGTGGGGGTCCAGGAAGCACATTTGGCGAGAACCAAACTGGGGGCCACACCCCAGTTCAGCATATGGATCCACACAGGCCAGGGTCAGGATTCGATCCTCAGTCCACAGGGCTGCAAAGTGAGCGCTTAACCTGCTGAGCCATCCCGGCTTCCCCATAGCTGGGATTTCTTAGAGGCAACTCCAGAAATCACGTCTAAATGGGGAACGCTAGTCTAAGAAGCTAC
Source organism: Craseonycteris thonglongyai (assembly GCA_004027555.1). Taxonomy (NCBI): domain Eukaryota; kingdom Metazoa; phylum Chordata; class Mammalia; order Chiroptera; family Craseonycteridae; genus Craseonycteris; species Craseonycteris thonglongyai. The sequence goes on from PVKE010001118.1 coordinate 100,948, forward strand.
AACACTAGAATATGATTTCTCATGTTCCATCTTGTGCCCCAAACAATGCAGGCCAGCAGCTCTAGTTTGGTGAGCCTGCTACACAGGTTCCTATGCCTCACTCTCACCTGAACCTGGTTCAGTTGGTCTTCGGTGGGCTCTGAAAAGTTGTGTTTAATCACTTAATTCTGATGCCCCAGGCCTTTGGATTACACTTTGAGAAGGACCAGAAATGATTACAATTTAAATAAAACCTTCCTTATTCCTGTCCTATGAACAAAAGACCTGAATGTACTTTCAGATGGAATTAACAAAAGTAGGTTCCAAATCTCCACTAGAGGGCAGTATGTTTTGAGTTTTGAACAACACTTGTTTAAATAGTGTCATTTCTAAAAACAGAATTAGAGCATTTAAACCATTTTTAATATACTTTTTTTTCACATGAAGATGTTTTTAAAAAAGTAATATTTGGGCAATTTTTATTTTTCACCTCTTTATTTTTTTGTCTCGTTTAAAGGGTTATCTCAGACTAAAACATTTCCTCAGTTGCTAACACATCGTCATTCTCATTGATGCTGTTGTAGGGTATTAGAGACAACAGAGACAACCATTTCTGTTTTACAAGGTGAGGGTCATGAGTCCCAGGAGGAAACCAGTGCAAGGTTTTTACACTTGGCAGTAGCACTGGAACTAGATCCCAGGTGGCCTGCCCATCATTCAACATCATTTCCAGTAAACTATGGTACAAAATGTTAGACTATTTGTCAGTGTTGGGATGGAGAAAAGAGATAGTGCAATATCAAATTTTCGTTCTTTTACCTACAGTCCCCATAAGAGCCAGAGTCTGACATTTTCATTTGAAACAGTCTTGAGAGTCTTGTGAAGTAACTCCTTCCAATGACTTTATAAATCTGATATATCGTCTGTAGAGGAACTTCCCCATTTCTCTTTTCCATTTTCCCCCACTGGGTTAGACAAGTTCTGAGTTATAACTCCTTGATTTCTGCTTTTTCATCTTGTGGCTCATGTGTTATTGTTGTTGTTGTTTTAAATGGTAGATATCCAGCTGCCCAAGTAAGGACAAAATGAATTAAAATGAAAAAGAACAACAGCAGGTGAGCCTCGCTTGTTCATCTTGTTAAAAGAAGGGAAACAGGTGTAAATGCACCAGTAAATAAGCCAATTTATGTTTTCAGTGGTCTTGGCTTTGATAAAGAAATTTGCAAATAGGTTGAACTTTCTCTTCTTTATTTTTCTGACAGGCAGCATTTGCTACACGGAATGGCTTCACATCTGGTAAAGCCATGTGCTTTCATGGCATGATTCTCTCCCCCAAGAGCTGCTAAAGGGAGTTTTAAAAGGCCTTTTCTTAGAAGGATGCTGGCCACTTTCTATCTCAGGCCTAGCGTTTGGCAGGCCCAACAGCGGTATTTTCTCCCCATGAGGAGGTAGAAATAGTATGATTTCCATCATTGTGATGAAAGTAATTTCCTGAGATAGAAAACAAGAATTTAATTGGGGTATGAGAAAAAGTCACTACGCAGTAAGTAGTCTAGCATTTTCCCCCTTTTTAATGGGAAACCACCAGTCATCCAAGCCCTTTTAAATACTATCTCCTGAGCATTATATATATATATATATTTAAAAAATATATATTATATATATATATATATATATATATATATTTCATGAGCCATGAAACTCTAATTCCCAAGAGGTAAACCAGCCTTACTGTTATAAAAAAACTAAATTTGCCCAGCTCCTAGTAAGCATCAAGCACTAGGCTAAGAGGTTTATCCATAATATTTTATTTATCTCTCATAACAACTCTATGAGGTAGTTGCTATTTTTATCTCCATTTTACAGATAATAAACTGAAGCAAAGGTGGGTAAAGGAGCTAATATGAAAAACCAGAGGATGAGACTTTACTTAAATCCAGGCTGTCCAATTACAAGTGCCTGCTCTTAAACATTCTACTCTCCCTTGCTTAATTTTTATATACAGACCCTAGCAAGGCAACAGAGAGAGATGTATCCAGTGAATGCTTATGCAAATAACCCCATTTAGAGTTGAAACATGATTTGTCCCTATACTCTCTTTTAAGGTTGTGTTCTGAGAAGGGAAAAATAAAGGTTAATGACTAGCTACACCTTAGCCAGTAAGAATAAGCCAATAAGCCTGCAAAAGCTGTGATAGGGTTAATGTCTAGGATAAAATTCGAGCCAACCCTGATTCTCATGCTCTATTTACTCTTTCAGAGCAGGATCCTTCCTTCAGAATCTCTGGAAACAGAAAGAATAAATGCAAATTTAAAATGTAAAATACCAGAACCTAGTCATGCTGTGCATATTAATGTTATAGACAGGTGTTATTTCAGATATATATTTAATTACATTGCTAGGGCATCAAGCATGTGTGCCAATTCAGAATAATTTAAATCTCTATCTCTAATAATTATTCTGAGCACCCACTGAAACGTACATGAAGGAGAAGAAACCACTGGGAGGAAAGAGAAAAACACTGGAATTCCTACTGCAGGAACGCAGGAAGGTTTTGGGCTTGGGATGCACTAGGTGCTGCTCTGTGTACCACTGGTCGCATCAGGGACGATTCGAGGTGGTACATGAATACATTTTTATAAAGAAATTGTAATCACTGCACATTAATTTCATAGCGATTAGGTGGAAACCTAACATCTCAAACCAGTAATTTTATGGATATTATTTCTTAGAACAAGGCCAAGTTTTAAAAAATGAACAAATTTAAATTTGATTTGAACAAAAGTATTATGTGAATAATATGAATACTGATAAACAGATATGGACAAAACTTGGAAGGTGTTATTAGAGTTTGAGAAACTTCAGTATGGCAGAATCAGTGTGTGACAAAGGCTCCAAATACCTGGTCCAGTTTCTGGCTGTGAAATGGACTAACCATGTGATTTGGGGTAAGTCTGCACATCTCAGATCCAGAGCAGCTCTGACTATAAAATGAGAGGTTTAGATAGGTTGGGGTGGGGGTGGGGGCATTCAGGGACAGTGGACCCCCTAGAAGCGCTTGGGGTATAACAAAGGATCTGAGAACCCATACACTCTATAAGCACTGACTGAAGGCTGAATTAATACAACTTACCAGTACACGTATGACTAGTTTACCAAAGCACACAGATGCTGTCATGATTAATTATGAACTTAATTACCGTATTTTTCGCTCCATAAGACGCACCTGACCTGCCTGGACCCGCTCTCCTTCCATGCAGTCCCTGCTTTCTGATCTGGCTGCAGGCTTCCCCACGGCATCGTTAAGGTCCCCAGTGTGCACTCTTCTTTGCAGTACTCGCTCCATAAGACGCACACACTTTTCCCTCCACTTTTTTGGGGGGAAAAGTGTGTCTTATGGACCAAAAAATACGGTAACTTGAACTAATCCAAGGGAAAGCTCTACAGAATGCATAGGTACTTGAACAAAATGTACATTTTCCAAAACACAGACATAAAGGTAAACTTACAATGGATGTTTTAGAGGTTGGCAAGGAAGCCTGCAGATGTTCTCTGTTAGCAGTTTCAAGTTCCACACTGTAGAAAAATTGGAACCGTGCACATCATAGCAGGCTGGCGCAAGGGATCATGAGTAGGAGCTAATTAGTTTCCCTGCTACGTGATAGAGCTAAAGAGGAAAATACCCTCATTTGAGCTTTTACCTAGAATATCTGCACAAGAAAAGCTATACTCATTCTAACAAACTTACTTACCCAGGCCAATTTCAAAAAATTAGATTTGTAGACAACTCTTTTTGATGGAAGTTATTATTAATGATAGCAATGGTAATAATGATGTAATCAATCCCATTTATTTAGCACATTGTGTGTGTGTGCAATGGATGCTACGCTCAATGCTTCATGTCTTTCTGTTCTTCCAATGTCTCTGAAAATTAAGCAGGAATTCCTCTGATTTGTAGTTAATGGAACTGAAAGTCAGGGAGGATGAGGTTCTTCCCAAGGCTACAAAGCCATCAATGGCAGCACTAGGATTCGAACCCAGAACTCTTTGGTTCCAAAATGCCAGCTATTTCTACTGTGCTACCCTCCTTTCTGATTTAAGAAAAAAGGAAAATTCTAAACAGATGTAGGCATAGCAGAAAGCGTTGTAAGTGCAGGTTCAGCAGAATTCTCTTTAATGAGGATAAAGACTCTGAGGTTAAATAAAATAAATGACAATGCAATAATATAAGACCCGTTGGTGGTCACTCTTAGGATTAGACCAGGATTGAGAGAGTATTAAATTTTCACAGCTAAGATCCCATTACTCTACCTCCCACCAATTACTGAAAGGGTTTTCTCAAAAGTTTAGCTACTGAGATAATCACAGGGTTCTGATGGCTGTCCAACGTAAGGAGAACTGTTCAGACATTTTCTACAGCATCAGTTGGTATCATCCAAAAATTTGGCAATACGACAGGCAGCTGATGCAGACATCTATGGCTGATTGCTTGAATCAAACGTAATCATCATATTTCCATAGTTGTTCTCCTATATTGAGGAAATGCCCAGGAGACAATTAATCTGGGTACATGATCATCTGTATGGTTCTCAGATGTGCAATGACACCATTTAGATAGAAAGGCTTGGGATATGCTTTGTTTTCACTCTAGGTAGAAAATTTAAAAAATTAAAAACACACACACACAAAAAACCTCCTCTATTCATTCAAAATACATTTGAGGAGTACCAATCATATAGAAGTTACTGTCAGCTGGAGTATTCCAATAAGTGATGTAGGAATTAGAGTCAGCAAAGTCCTAAGTAGTAGTTTAGATTTTATCCATCACCCATCATAATGACTAACTTTATGCTAGAAAGTACATGATTCCTCCTGGCTATTGTTGTTTGTATGTAACAGCTATTATGACAACACAATTGTCAGAACACTGGACAAAGAGCCAAGAGGAAGAGATCAAGTCCAAATGTCCCTGCGTACCAGCTGTAGGGCCTGGCTAAGCTATAGAAAGGATCTGGGATTCAGTGTGTATGGGGATAAGAATATGTCTGATTCAAGAAAGATCGAAAGCAATGATCACTCCCCTCATTCTGTAAGGACAGATTCCTTTCCTATACACGTGATAGAATCTCGGCGTTTAAAAAAGCTCATGGAATAATATTGGTGCAAGATGGCAACAATCAAGTGATTATCTCATTTTGAACCGTGGTCTCAGGTGGGCAGGAAGCAAAACAAGTTTTACTTTTTCCTATGCAATTTCTGGAGTAGACACTTGGTGGCGCCAAATGGCCTATTTTTGTTTATGGTGCTGGAAAAAAGTTCCAGAAATATAGTATATGTTTTCACATAACACTACCAGGGAGTTCTCGCCTCTTTGCTACTCCTAAATATTTATAGTCTGGGTTTAACTCATAAAAAGGTTTTTTCGAGGAGGGTCTGGAAACCTTGAGAGTACGCTAAACTGAGGAGAAAATAAATCAAGGAGAAGTGAAACTAAGGAGAAAGGTAGAGACTATTTGGATAGAGAAAGGAAACAAATCGATGCTAGCAAAGTTTCTCAAATGTCAGAGTAAGAATTAAATGTGATTGATTGTCTTTAATTATAAGTTGAAGAGCTGGTTGGTCATTTCATCTGTAAAATGAAGGTTAATGAATGATTCCTTAAGTGTCTGAAGGTAAGAACGACACAGTCACTTAGGCTAGCTTCCCACTTCAAGGCCATTGGGTCTATAAAAAGGTCTAATCAAATTGATAGTATTTACATATCAGGATCCTCTCTTCCCATATGGTAGAAGGATTCCAAGCAGAATAGATTTATCTAGCCAAAATGGCAGTGATAATACATGTTAAAGTTTGGAGAGTCTTTAAAGATTTATTTTTATTGTTTTTTAACAGACAGACAGAGACAGAGAGAAGGAGGAGGGCCCAGAGCAGTCTCCATAGTTGACAGCATTAGTTTTCCATATAGTTTCACTCCACAGGTGGGCACAGGGCTGCGCAGGGCAGGAACTGGGCCGGGAGCCTCCCGCATAGGCCCCGGCAAGAACTGAACTGGGGGCACACCCCAGCTCAGCATGTGGGTCCATATGGGCCCGGGGCTGGGATTCAATCCTTGGGCTCTGGGGCTGCAAAGCAAGTGCTTAACCCGCTGAGCCCTCCCAGCTTCCCTTGGAGCGTCTTTAGAAACTGATGTGCACCTAACCCCCCCCCCCCCAACTGAGCCACCCCATTTCTCTCTTGATCAGTTACAACAGCCCCCAAGTGGCTGTTATCTCACTGCCTGAATAAATTAAATAACATCACTCTCTTCTTTATAACCCTTCAGTGGCCGTCCACTGCATTTAGATTATAACCCAAACTCCTTCCTGTAGATGACAATAAAAGAGGAAAAAGTGACCCGGTGAGAAAAAATAAAATTCTATAGGAATATAGAGGAGGATATGGTTTTTCAGCTAGATCGTCTCTGTTGGCAGAGTACCTATGACATAGCTAAGATATAAGCAAAAGAAACCAGCTCTAAATGATTTGAACAATTTTAAAGGATTTTTTGAAAGGATGCTGGCCGGTTCACAGACTTGCCAGGGAGACTAGAAACAAGACCAGGCAAACAGGCAGGGCTAGGGGGGGCCTGAGCCTCAGCCCAAATCATGGCAGCAGCCGTGGAGAACAATGCTGTGGTCACCACACAGGAGATGCCACAGCTGGCACCACACCCACCTCCCACTGAGGCTCAGCAGGTGAAAAACTCCAGACCACCAGGAAGAGTTCAAGAGGACAAGCAATCCAAATGTCACTGCCTAGCAGGGCACAGCCCAGACTAATCCTACAAGAAATGTTAGATAAATCAATACATGAAGAGCGCTTATGAACGGGAAACTCATGTCTGAAATCTTGGGCCACAGGAGAGCGCCTTTCCTAACCACATGGCAGTTAGGCAGGGTCATATGACCAATACTGATCAATGAAACGGAGTGGAGGGGACTTGTGTCCCTTCCAGAGCCAGGCAATGAAACCTCCCTGTGCAATTCTCTAAGCTCTCCCTTCCTTTCTGTGTGAAGCCCAGGTCTTGAGCTGGTGAGGACAAAAGAAGGCTGAGTCACTGAGTGGAGCACGATGTCCCAAGAAAGGGCCTAATGTACAGCAGGTTTTGAGCGAGTCAGAAATATTAACAGTGTGTTAAACCACTGAGATGTGGGAGTTGTTAATAGCGCCTAACACTAGCCTAGCCGGACTATTTCAGGGTTCTCACTACACAGACACAACAAGAACTTTTTGTTACCTATTTTGAAATGCTTTTTGCTCATCAAGATAAAAATAATGTGACTGGTCTCTTTTATGCCACCCATAGACTTCCCAGTACACCTTGAGTTAAAACTCACAGAAGTCAGGAGGCATTCTGTAAAAGATGGGAATCACTTTAACATTTGAAATAGACCCTTTCCCTCAAACTCAAGACATAACACAAATGCTTACCTCCTGTGGATCAGCCTTCCTAAATTTTCATGCTATTATTCTATTCTTAGGTCCCATCATTTATCATCTTCCTTTTGGGTCTGGCTGAGCCATGAATCACCGGGAAATATTGCAGTACAATGTATCATGAGTTGACCTCTTTCATCTAGAGAGTCAAAGCCGTGCTCACAGCTGTTCATTGTTATTCTCTTTATCATGAAGAATATGTTGCTCAAAGGGTCTTCGCTAAAGCTTGACACATAACCTGCCATTAAACAAGAAGAAAATAGTAAGGAGTAAATCTCTGTCCAATACTTAGCAAGAAACAATTGCAAAGTGTTCGTCACACATGGAGGCACATCGGATATTCATCTGCTAATGCTTTGCTGCCTCAACTGTCACCATCAGCTACCATTTATTGATCACCAACAATGTGCTTAGCCCTACACTATATTATTATTGCAGTTATTTGTACAGCATTTTGTGATACAAATTCTTCTACCTAGTTTACAAGCAAGAAAACTAAGGCTCAGAAAAGTCAAACTCCACACTCAATGGTGTGGTGTTTACCTGGAGAGGAGGGAGGAGGAGGGAGGGGGGAGGGAGAGTTGTGTGGGGAGGGGGGAGTGGGCACCAGATATATCAGGTTGGAGGGGGACCTGATTCTGGGAGCTGGGCACATAATGCGATGCATGGGTGATGTGATGTGGAGTTGTCCATTGGGAAACTGTCTGATTGTTACCAACCAATGTCACCCCATTAAATTTAACAATAAAATATAATAATATT